>RJWJ010000089.1:182295-211480 GCA_004363605.1 Indri indri
GGGGGGTGAGGGCGGCTTACAGGTTGGGTGGGAGGTGATGAGGTCCGTTTCAGGCTTGTTAAATTGCAGGTGGAAGATGTGACAATTTCCAGCCAATTCTTCAGGCGCTCGTGTGGGAGGTTGAGTCTGGAGGTGACGTGAGATACACCATGTTCTTACGGCCACTGAGCTGTGGCTGATGGTCCAGGGTGGTCCCCCTCACGGCTCCCCCAGCCAAAATGGATTTATTCAAGATCTAAGCCTAAGCTGAGCCCATCGGTTTCCTTTCCTAGAAATCTGGAACTGAAATCAAGACATTACAGCCCAGTCTTCCAGCTCTCTGGAACAAGAGATGTAAACTCAAAACAGTCTCCACAAAGGAAAATGAAATGGACACACAGAAGAAGAAAACACAGTGGGTAGAAGGCCCACAGGTTTGAGTCTCCCAGCCCAGGTGTTCCTAGGCTCAGCTTCATTCTTGCCTAAGATCTTTAAATATCTTTTTCAGAATTTATGCTGGTTCAAGTCAGGTTTCTGTTTCTTGCAACTTCCAATCAATACCAAGAAACCACATGCGGGTGATAACTGCAGGCTTTTGGCTTGAACGACCTCCCTGAGGGAACTGGGAAAGTGGGGTGGGAGGAATGAGAGCAAAACCAGCTTGGCACCCTGGTTGTCAGGGAAGCCAGGGCAGGAACGGGGGACAGAGGGACAATGACATCCGTTGCTAGTGTCTGTCCTCTCTCTCCTCTCCTGTCCTTGGACATCAGAACTCCAGGCTCTCCAGCCGTTGGACGCCAGGACTCAACGGTCGGGGAGGATGAGGGCGGGGGAAACCCACTGAATTGAGTCTTGAGGGTTCACGAGCAGCTTTGTAGATGTCCACCGTTCTCAACACGCTGACTGTAACAGGATCTCTGAGTTAAACCTTTCTCGCAGCTTGGCAAACAAGCTCCTCCTTTATGACATGTTCGGTGCGTCTGTATTTAACTTATATCTGCTGGGTAACTGGGTTAACTGCATTAAGTCTATATTGGGTATGGTTGAAAATAGTCTGACCCTTTCATGGCAAGGTTAGTGATTCCAGCTGAGTCATTCTCTTAGTCTTGAGGTCAGGAACCACCTCGGAACAGCTGAGAGTGACATCATCGTGGCCATTTTAAAAGGCAGGAGAGGAAGGGTACCTCGGGCTGCTTCTGGAAGCCTGGAAAGGAGACCTTAACCCAAGGGAGCGGCCGCAGCTCAGGACGAAGTGGGATCCAGAAGAGTGGAACTCGCCAGAGATGGGCTTCTCTGAGGATCCGGCAAGAGTCAGACCAGGTGAACTGAGTGCGTTGCGGCTTTTGGAAACCGAGTAACAAAGTAGCAAATTGCATAGCTTTTTAAACACCGAGACCTGACTTGGAGTAAGAGTGAGTCCCCTTGTATGGTGAGGCTGGGGAGTGGTGGGCATCAACGAATTAGGAACCGTAGGATGCCTCTTATTCCTCCCCCATTTTTGCTTTCCTTGTTACTGCGTGGTTGTGTGTGTGTGTTTGAGAAGGAAATGAGCTGACCTGCGTCTGAGGGTACACGCGTGAATGTTAAGGACAGACAGTCGGTGGTGGTTCCCCAGATCCACGTGTCCCCAGGCCTGCAAAACTGCATTTTCCACCAGCCAGGAGAGGCACGCAGTCCCCCTAGAAGCTCTGACGGAGGGTCCAGATGAGAAAAACTGAGAGATGCCTACTAATAGGACCAGAAAGACCTCCTGAGTCTTGGCTCTGGTCACAGGGAAGAAAATATCAGTCTAGAGTCTTCTGTAACACATTCGGGACCTATTTGGGAAAGAAGATAGGGCACACGACTTTGTGTGCTCATAGAAAACATTAGTTTCCATCTGCACACGTGTCTCCTACTGACCTCTACCACCCTCGGGACGGAAGGTGCTGGTGCCATGATTCTCAGCTGCTTTTTCTGTCGCTCTTGGACCCTAAGAATGAAGAAAATGCAAAATCTTCTGCCTAGATTACTGCCAAGGTAGAAGTGGGTGCATGTTGGTCCCCTACTAGCAAATGAAAGACGGGAAATGTTCTCCAGTTAGCTCTCCTGCTGCTAGTTGGGATTTGGCTACACCTGGCCAATGCTTGTCAACGCTCATGGTAAGGGAGTGAGCTGTGAGCTTATCACCTAAAAGGCTAGGTAATTACCCGACATGGCATTTTATAAAGTAACTGGAAACGCTGAAAGTTTAACATCTAGCGTGGGTGTATGTGGCCACTCAGATGATAATCTGAAAGAATTAGTGGTACAGAACAGTGCTTCCTGACAAGCTAGATGGAAGAAAACTCAATACAAAGAAGCATCTGTTAGATTAAAACCAGGTAAAAAGTATACATGTTTACAAACAGAACACAACGTACAGAAACACAAAGGAAGGTGATTTATTAGAGGGGTGGACATCTAGATGATTTTTACAAATTCTCGTTGATGTTATGTTACGAGTATAACAAATTTAAAGTAACCAAAATTGATGGATTTGTAGCAAGTGATGGTTTTTTGCTTGAATTACAATGAAAACATCTTAACCTAAACCATGTACATAGTCACTGAATCGAAGAGTGGCCCGAGTCCAGATTCATAATATATGGGGTGATGGCGTGGTGAGGCCCCCATCCCAGGGCAAGAGCCAAGAGAGCTCAGAAATGGTAATGGGATCACTTAGGGGAGATTTTTTTTTCCTCCATAAAGCAGGGCTAATAGCTAAACTCTAAAGCTGAGCTGTTGAAAAGTTTTATGAGTAGCTCTGAGTTCATGGCTAGTTAGAGAAAAATATACATGTTGTCAGTTTCTTCTGGGAAACAGTTCAGAAAGATAAACAATAAGGATGGTCTAGTGATGACAAATTGTGCATAGAAAATTGACCAGAAAAAAAATCAGATTTTTCCTTAGGAGGAGATGAGTCTACCTTACTGAAGATCTATGTATGTGTTCTGCAAAAGCAATTAGAATCGGAGTCCTGGAAAGAAGGCCCAGTCAGCTAGAAAGCAGGAAGTTTCACTTCCCCAGACTTAATGGCGTAGATGAAAATGTGGACGCTCTATGCCTGTTTCCAATGAGCAGTTGTTTTGAGTATTAAACTCTAGGAAAAGCGATAGCTTCCGACAATCACGAAGGCTCCAGCTTAATAGACTTAGACAGCTTCAGCAGACAGCAAAGTTTTAGATCTAAATTAATGAAAAGCACAAACTTCAGGGTCCTATAGATTTGGGCTTGAGTTATACTTTTTTTAAAAAATTTGTTTTTAATTATGGGTACATAATTGTATATATTTATGGGGTACATATGATGTTTTGATACAGGCAGACGATGTCTAATGATCAAATCGGGGTAACTGGAATATCCATTATCTCAAGCACTTATTATTTCTTTAAGTTAGGAACATTCCAGTTCTACTGTTTTAGTTATTTTAAAATATACACTAAAATATTGTTAACTATAGTTACCCTACTGTGCTACCGAATACTCGCTCTCGTTCCTTGTGTCTAACTGTGTTTCTGCACCTGTTAATCATCCCTCCTCATCCTCCCTCCCGCGACCGCCCCAGCCTCTGTCAACCGTCATCCTGCTCTCTACCTCCAAGTGTTCAATGTTTTAAATTTTTAGCTCCCATATATGAAAAAGGATGAAATCCTGTCACTCACAACAACATACGTGGAACTGGAGGGCATTGATTTATGTGAAATAAGCCAGACACGGACAAATGTCACGTGTCCTCACTCATGCGGGAATTCCCCTTTTTACTAAATGCATGATCTTGGGCAAGTTGCTTAAACTCTGAGTCTGTTTCCTCATCAATAAAATGAGGATAAGAATACTCTCTTAGAGACCATTGTGTTGCATTGAATGTATCGAGTAGATTACCTTGATTTACTCAAGGTAATTTAAGAAGAAAGAAGAAATCATTGTCAAGAGACAGGGGGCCTTCTGAAGCCCAGGGACAGGAGGCGTGGCAGGGCTCAGAAGCAAGGGACCCAGGGAACTGAAACAGGCGCCAACGTGGTTTCCGGGCCAGCGAGTCTGTCTTAGAGCCGAGTGGTCTTTTGTCTCTGCATCATTTTTATCCTCTCCAAAGGTGTGCAAATGGATTCCATGTATCCTCTCCATTGCGATATTTATTGGTTCTAATATTTTATCTACGTCCAACTGCAAACATCCTCCAAACATGAATTGGATGGGCACAGTTTACCTGGTGTCAGGGGTCTACCCTGGTCTAGTCAACTGTGACCTGGCACATCAGGCTCTGGTCCCGTGAAGGTCTCCCTGTTCCTGGAATACGATGATAAGGATATGGGTGGGAATAAAAAACGACAGGTATCTCTATATAAACTTCACTTGCTAGGGACAATATGAGGATCAAATGAGATCACGTGTAGGAAGCATCTAGAATAGTGCCTACCTGATGCATAGCTCAAACATGGAATGTACGAAATAACATCACTGCGCAAAGGCCACGACAATCTCATTCACGTAGTCTTTGAAACCATATTTTGCTGCATGTCATCAGAGAAGGAAGCCCACAGAAACATTAGTTATGTGATATCCATGAAGAATTTCCTCCTTGACCAAAGTGGCCACTCTGAGGAGCGGGTGTTGCAGCAGCTGCCATTACTGCGATCAAGTTCTCCCAACCCAGTGGATGCTCGTGTCCCAGCTCCCACCTTTGGGGTCTCTTTGCGTTTCCTTTATGCGTTTACTGACTTTGGTAAATAAGCAGATGGCTATTTGAAAAGAGTGACTAAAGAGTCTGGACAAGTGTCTTGAGTCTATATCAAAAGACACGTAGCCACCAACCAACTTTTTTGGTTTCTCCTCCTTCATTGATTTTGGTGAGATAATTAGGGCTCAGAGGCAAGAAGGGGCACGAATGGAAGCTCCGTGTTTAACGCTGGGAGAGTATTTACTCTTCTCTGGCTCTGAGAAAGTATCCGCCGAGCAGAAAGAAGCCGTGAGCCTCTCAAATAGCCAAGCTCAGCTAAAACGCAAGCTACTGCCCAAGATTTGCTGTTTCATTCCTGCTTAAGTTGGCTGTCTATTTTTAGATTCTAAATATCCTCTTTAATTAAAGAAACACTATAAAATGGATATGAATGCAGTTTTTCTTCTGCACCTGCAACAGTTGTGTCTAGAGGTGGTGCTGTCTATAAAAGAAAAATTATCCCAGTAAATCTAAGTTCTGTAATTGATATTATTGTATACCAGGCAACTTTTTGAAAAAATTTAAAAACCCAAACACACTGAGCAGTTTCTCTTTTGGTCATTTAAATTTATTAATGCGCCAAATTTTAAAAATGTCTTCACCTGCTTGACCCGTTTTAAAACCAAAAACATAAAGGCAGAAAGTTTACTTCTCTCTCTGTAATATGTTTTAATGATTTCATGCTTGTAGGAGACATTACCTAATATATTTCCTTCTCTCCTCACTTGCATCTTTCCAGACTTTACCCTTTTGGGCTAAGCTCTACTTGAGTCTAAGGTCAGTAGTTATTTTAGAAACAAGGGTACCCGTGCAGTGGTCAGGAAATGTCTCAGAGAAAACCATGATGCAGAAGTTACGAGGAGAAACATACCTTCTTGCACGTGGCAGTGAATTGGCCATGGCAACCTCTGGTTTTAGGCTGGAGAATTTTGGAGAGAAGTTCAGTCTTAGCCTAGTTTGGGAACCTGGATCTGTCCTGCCCGGATCCAGCCCACTCTGGTGCAGACTTCCTGTCGTTGCTCCTCAATGAGCTTCATAAGATGGTACGTAGAGAACGATCCCTGCTGGGAAATGAGATACTGTAGTTGCAAGGTGGATACGTTCTGTGTCACTGAAACACGAGTCTCAGGATCGCGTGGACATGGTGGACCTGGACAGCAGAGGTAGCGGTGGTGGAAAACGGCCAAGGTTGATGGAGAGAGAGTGAAGGTCCTGGCGTCAGAGCACGTGCTGGAGGACCTTGCTCTGGGCCTCGCACAAGTGGCCCCTGTCTGATTGTCTCAACTTCCGTCCCGAGTCTGACCTGTGCATCTACCTGCCTCTGAGACATCTCCAGCTGGAAAACCCATTACCTAATTCATGTTCAAAGATGGAACTCACACTTGCACTCAAATGTTTATAGCAGCACGATTCACAGTCGCAGAGATGTGGAAATAATCCAAGTGCCCATCGATACATGAGTGGTTAATAAAATGTGGGATATGTACACCATGGAGTTCTACTCAGCCATAAAAAAAAAAATGGTGATCTAGTATCTTTTGTAACAACCGGGATGAAACTGGAGCCCATTCTTCTTAGTGATGTATCACAAGAATGGAAAAACAAACACCGCATGTACTGTACACTAAATTAGAACTAATTGATCAACACTTATGTGCACATATGGAAATAACATCAGAAGTCAAGCAGGTGGGAGGGGGAGAAGGGTCCATTGCACACTAACTGGGTGAGGGGCACACATGTAACTTTGACTCAAACTGTCCAAAAGCAAATTATGTAACCAAAATGTGTCCTAGCACATGCGGTGACAAAAAACATTCTTACGATACACAATTCTACAAAGCACGTACTGCTCATTGCTAATGAGAGGAAAGAGAGCAGTCTAAGAAGATCATTTGGATAAATTGAAGGGTGAAAGGTCATGTCAGGCAGTGGTTCACATGAGCACCGTGACCAGCTTTGTCATTGTGAAAGGGCTTCGGTGGCCATTCCGGTTTGAGTGCCGAAACTGGAAGATACAATGAGAAACTAAAAGTCATTTAACTTGTGCTATCAGGATGGGCCCAGGATGGGAATGTCTAAAGGAAAGGAAAGATGTTTAGGAGACAGCCAGGTGCTTGTGTAAACACTGCCACCTTCATCAGATTGGGGTTTGCAAGGACAAATCCCTGTGAAGGTCAAGGTCTGCTGAACCAGACCCTATGAGTGCTTTTCTTCTCTCTGTCCCCTCTGGCGCTCACCCAGTTCAAGCTTTTGTGATTTTTCTTCTGGCCTGCAGCAGGGAGCAGACTCCCGTTTGGTCTCAGGGACACCTCACCTCAGCCCAGTTTGTTACCCGTACTGGTAACAGAATCGCCTTTTCAAAATGCAGATCTGATTCTTTCGTTCCTCCACAAATCCTTCAGGGACGCCACGTCAAGTACGGGGTAAATTCTAAACCCCTTTCGTTGCATAGAAGGTCCCCACTGCCTGGCCTCGCTGCTTTTTCACTCCTAACCCCAATCCTTGACTCTGCTCCAGAAATGACTGACTGCACTCAGTTCCTCAAATATCCTGGGCTACTTCCTCTCTTACGGGCACAGCCTGCCCCATTCAGCTGGAACCACGTGGCCCCTGTGGACCCCACGAGCTCGGGGGCATCTGCCTTGCTTGATGCTTATTGTTGGAACCCAGCACAGCATGTAGGTTCTCTGCGTGTTATTTACTCTCCCGGCTCTTGCGTTACTACCGTGCCTAGCATATATCTCAGGTAATGTGCTTATTTCATTGTATTGTGATTATTATTTATCCTCCCCACTAGATAGTGGGGGGGTTGGAGTTTGTAATCGAAGACAATTTCTTATTCATAAGTATTTAGCGCAGGGCCGATAGAGGGATCAATCATTTTTTATATAAATTCAGTATATGACTTTTTCTTCTATTTGTTTGTTTGAGGATGCATTCCTCAAGGTGGCATCCCCCGGTCAAAGGTATAAACATATTTTTGGTTCATGATACATACTCTCAGCTTGCTCTGGGAGTTCCATCCATTCGGGATTTTATGGCTTTAGAAGGCCGTGGATGCTCTGGGTTTGACCAGAACATCATTCATGTCGATGGTATCATTTTAACACTCACTGTTATTTTTTAAGTAATCTAGTAGGATTGCATGTGTGGAGAATGGTGTGGCTGGTTGTTACAAGATATATTTCTGTAGTTTTTTCTAAACTGCTTGTTTCTGAAAGAGAAAAGAAGAGTCTGTGTTCAGAGAAGCAGGAAGATCCGGGGCCCGCTGGGATTGTGTCTTATTGCATTGGGATTATTGTAACCAGTAAAACTGCTTCCTGTGCGTGCATAGAACGGGCCCCGATTCCAAAATAAGTCGAATGTTTTTACATAGGAGATCCATCTGGGGGATAAGGTAGTCTTATGGGTAATTGAGGCAAAAATTCTTCTTGAATTTTTGATCAGAAACTGTTTTCTTGTGCCTACTGATGAGTCTGACTTTGGAGTATTTTAGCATGCTTAGCTGATGTTTATCTAGTAATATTTGAGTCTTCTGGGTCTCTTTTCTTCATTGTCATCTTCTACTCTGTGAACACCTGGGGCCAGCACATGTCTGATTGACTTAATCTAACACACATGAAAACGGACTTTGAGTAACGGATTGAGGTTTGCGTTCCTGTGAGCAGCGTCTGCCGTTTCTTCCTCTAGGAAGCCGTGATTGTGATGAAGAGCGTGGGACGGGGCTAGGGAGAGCGGCCCGAGAAGGGGAAAGGAAGGTGGGTGTCAGCTATGCCAGCTCTCATCAGACTTTCTGTTTGGATGGCACATCGTGTTTGGCAGGGGCTGAAAAGCTAAATCCTATATTTAATGAGCCAGTAAAATGCCAGGAGCAGCAGGGGCTTGGAGGAGCCTGACTTTCCACGAAGCTAAAAGCTGATAATTGAGCCTGTGTGCCAGCTGAGACCTGGAGATTTCTCCTGAAAGAGCCTGGCGTTGGCAGTTATTTTTCCCTTCTCCTGTGCAGCCAGCTTCTGATGAGGACTGGGGACTCGGATTCTCTAGAGAGTTAACTGCTATCACCTAATTGTTGTGATTAACCCTTAATTCTGAGAGTCTCAATTCACTGACAAGCCACGTTGATGCTCTCGTGTAAATGCCTGCAGGGGCAAGTGGTAAACCCGGTCTTATGCCAAGGGGCTGAGGTTGAGCCCTTAAAAAAAATTTTTTTTTTTAAGCTAGAAATGCAATTGTAACTGTGTCTGCTGCAGAAACACACAAAGGAGAAGAAAAGGTTAGCAAGAAAGACCACTTTGTTATTACTTTAAACTAATCTCCCCCTCCAGTGACAAGTTTAACAGTGAGATTGCTTTAGTGCACATACTTTCTAAAACATTGGAGGGAGCTTTCTCCTCTATCATATATTTAAACAGTTTTCACAATCTATCTACTCCTTGCAAGAATTTTTTTTTTAAACCAACAAAACATTATGATGGGCTCGTTTGATTAAATTTGTGGGCTCAGAAGGCTGACGTTGTGGTGGCTTTTGAGCTTGATCCGGAATCTGGACCCTGCGGAGGGAGAAATCATAAAAGAATTAATCATGTGCTCACAGCCCCCTGAGGTTTTTCAAGATGTACGAAATGAAATCAAAAAAAAAATTCTAAGATTCATATGTTAGCTTTACTATGTAGCTGCGAATTACACACCCCCCACATTTTAAAGCCAGCAGGCAAATTTGTGCGAAGACGGTTCATCACAACGTAGCTGCTCTAGCGCGTGACATCATAGGCTTACCCGTGTCAATCTTTTGCTATTTCATTTGCAAAGAGGTTTTATGTCACTTTCTTCTTTCATTTTAAAATGTCTTTAGAGCATTTAGTATATAGTTATAGGGGATAAAGGGTCCGTTTACAATAATTTAGTCAGGAACTAATTCCGCTCTGGGCTACATCTGCAAGCTGTCTGAGTACACGGTCTGGCCACTTGGGGACCAACCCCGAAGACACGTTGTCTAGAGCCAGCTTGTGTCTTCTCTCCTCCCCTCGCACCCAGTTTCTTCTGTATCAGTCTCATGCATTTGAGAGTTAGAAGCCCGAAGAAATGAGAAACAAAGAGCTAATTAGGAGGCAAATAACGAATAAGATAAGCAGGCACCTGGAAAGACCTTCTCGGACCCCACTAACTGTCCAGGGTTGAAAGCGTTTCTGGGCTGGTTTATGGATTGACTCATGCGCTCTTAATTACACACTGTCCTCCAAGATTACGGAGTTCCCCTTCCACGGGGCTCTTTTTCAAGAAGAAACACATATAACACTTTTTTTTCCTTTTGGTTTGGAGAAACAAATTTCACTGGTATCAATTAAACACTAAACTGAGATCCATCGCCATTGGGTGAAACTGAAATTGGTAATAGTTGCTATAATACACTCAATAGATGTATCACAAAAGAGTTTATGAAAGTCAGTCCCCGTCAGAGAAATACTTTGAAATTGAGAACAGATTTCCTTGGCGTAACTTTTAAGTTTTGAAATCAAACCACACGCTTTAACCCTTCTACTCATCTCGGCGGTTCTCAGAGTTTAGTGCGTATGAATCGGAATTGGCTAAAGGCCGTGTTCAAACACAGACTGCTGGACCCCCACCCCGGAGTTCCCGATTTGGTAAGTCTGGGATGGAGCCAGAGAATTTAAATTTCTAAAAGTTCCCAGGTGTGATAAGCAAAAGTCTAAAGGTGTCCCGGCACGGAATCCTATCCCCTGGTTATTTAATCAAATGCTAGTCTGGGTACTGCTGTGGAGGGGTTGCAGGTGGAATTAATGGTGCTGATCGACCGACCACGAAATAGGGAGCTGATCCCGCTGTGATCACGTGGGCGCCTAGAGCTGGAAGAGGCGGGCGGGAAGGGTGAAGCTGACGGGGCAGTCGGGGATTTGGAGCAGGAGAAACACACACTCCGTCCTTCCCAGCTTTAAAGATGCAAGAAGGGGCAGCAAGCCGAGCAGTGCTTGGCCTCTAGCGGCTGAGAGCAGCCCCCAGCAGCTCAAGGAAGCAGGGACCCCGCTCCTACACGAGACTAACTCTACAACCTGATGCAGCTTGGAGGTGAATTCGTCCCCAGAGATCTGTGGAGGGATCACAGCCCTGTGGCACCTGGATTTCTGACAAGAGAACTGTGCTGGGCCCAGACTTCTGACCAACAGAAACAGTGAGATAACAAACTTGTGTTACTTTGAGTCATTAACTTTGTGGTGACTTGGTACAGCAGCAATAGAAAATCAACACACCTGGTAATGCCGGTGCCGCTGGTCTCAGGACCACAGTTTGAGAAGCACTAGATTATCTTTTGTGAATTTTCTATTATTACCAACTTACAGACTCTGAAAAAGTTCAGTTTTCTTAGTTTTCATTTTCTGAAACACGGAAAAAAAAAGGTGAAGGTTGATATTCTTGTTATTTAAAATATGTAAAACATTCAGAACAGGGCTTAGTCCTTGCTGGCTGCTCATTAGCTATAATAAGTTCCAGCATTGCTCAGTGGCATGCTCTTTGCCAGGTGCCGTGCTAACTATTTACCGTGAGTTTTCCCAGTCCTCATGGTAACCCTAAAAGGCAGATACCATCATCTTTCTCGTTGTACAGATGCACAAACTGAGACTCGGGAAGCTTGCCCAGAATCAGGCAGCCAGTTTTTGTTTTTTTTTTTGAGACACAGTCTCCCTCTGTTGCCTGGGCTAGAGTGCGGTGGTGTCAGCCTCACTCACAGCAACCTCAAACTCCTGGACTCAAGCGATCCTCCTGCCTCAGCCTCCCGAGTAGCTGGGACTACAGGCATGCGCCACCATGCCCGGCTAATTTTTTCTATATATTTTTAGTTGTCCAACTAATTTCTTTCTATTTTTAGTAGAGACAGGGTCTCGCTCTTGCTCAGGCTGGTCTCGAACTCCTGAGCTCAAACAATCCGCCCGCCTCGGCCTCCCAGAAAGCTGGGATTACAGGCGTGAGCCACTGCACCCAGCCAATGTATCCTTTTTTGTTTCTGATTTTAATTGGGTCTTTTTTTTTTTTCCTCTGTCAGTCTAGTTAGCAGTTTTTTCTTTATCTTTAAAAAAAAAAAAAAAAACCCAAATTTTTGTTTCATTGATTCTTTGTATTTTAGTCTCTGTTTTATTTATCTCTACTCTGGTGTTTGTTATTTCTTTCCTTCTACTAATTTTGAATTTGGTTCTTTTCTGTTTCCTTGAGGTATATCATTAGGTTGTTTATTTGAAATCTTTCTACTTTTTTGATGTTGGAGTTTACTTCTATAATCCTCCCTCTCGACACTGCTTTTGCTGTATCCATAGGTTTTGGTATGTTGTGTTCCCATTTTCATTTGTTTCAAGAAATTTTGATTTCCTCTATTTCTTCATTGACCCAATGATCCTTCAGCAGCATGTTGTTTACTTTCCTTGTATTTTTACTGTTTCCAGGGTTCCTCTTGTTATTGATTTCTAGTTTTATTCCACTTAGTCTAGAAGATTCTTGATATGTTCAATTTTTTAAAAATTTGTTGAGACTTGTTTTGTGGCCTAAAATATGGTCTGTCCTTGCGAAGGTTCCATGTGCTGATGAGAAGAATGCGTTGGATAGAATGTTATCTAAATGTCTGTTAGGTCCATTTGGTGTAAAGTACAGGTTAAATCTAATGTTTCTTAATTTTCTGTCTAGATAATCTGCCCAAGGCTCAGAGTAGGGTGCTGAAGTCCCCAACTGTTTTTCTATTGGAGTATATCTCTCCCTTTAAATCTAATAATATTTGCTTTATATATACACCTCCCTTTGAATCTAAGAATAGTTGATCCTGTGTTGGGTGCATATATATTAGAATTGTTATATCCTCTTGCTGAATTGATCCCTTTATCATTATATAATGACTTTCTTTGTCTCTTTTTACTGTTTTTGAGTTGAAGTCTGTTTTATCTGATGTAAGTATAACTACTTCTGCTCACTTTTGGTGTCCGTTTGTGTGGAATATCTTTTTCCATCCCTTCAATTTCAGTCCATATGTATTTTTACAGGGGAAGCAATTTTCTTGTAGGCAGCATATAATTGAGTCATATTTTTGTAAATCCATTCAACCAGTCTTTGTCTTTTAAGTGGGTGATTTAATCTGTTTACATTCAAGGGTATAATTGCTAAGTGAGGACTTATCATTTTGTTCATTGTTTTCTGGTTCTTTTGTATATCCTTTGTTCCTTTCTTATTTATCATTGTGGTTTGGTTTGCTATAGTGGTAATGTTTGACAACTTTCTCTTTCTTATTTGTGTATCTGCCCTAACAGTGAGTTTTATATTTTCGTGTGTTCTCATGATTACAGATATTGTCCTTTTGCTTTTAGATGTAGGACTCTCTTAAGCATTTCTTGTAGGGCTGGTCTAGTGGTGATAAATTTCCTTAGTTTATGCTCATCTCGAGAAGACTTTATTTCCCCTTTCTCTTTTAAGGATAGCCTTGCTGGGCATAGTGTCCTTGGCTGGCAGTTTATCTTCGCATTCTCTTCTAGCCTGTAAGGTTTCTCCTGAGAAATCTGGTATTCTGATGGGGGTTCCCTTATATGTGACCTGATGCTTTCTCTTCCTGTTTTTAGCATTGCCTTTGACTTTTGACAGTTTGGCTATACTATGACTTAGAGAAGATCTTTTTGAGTTGTTTCTATTCATGGATCTTTGAGCTTCCTGTGTCTGGAGGTCTAAATCTCTCCCAGAACTCAGGAAGTTTTAGCTATTATTTCTTTAAATAGGTTTTCTATGACTTTGGGCTTCCCTTCAGCTTCTGTAATACCCCAAGTGTGAATACTTGGTCAATTGGTGGTGCCATGAACATCACACAGGCTTTCTTTATTCTCTCTCTTTTTTTTTTTTTTTGTCTGAATGGGTTTTTTAAAATGACCTGTCTAAAGTTCTGAAATTCTTCTGCTAAATCTAGTCTATTGTTGAAACTCTTGAACATATTCATTTCAATCATTGAATTCTTCAGTTCCAGGACTTCTGTTTGGTTCTTTTTCATGGTTTCTCTCTCTCTCTCTCAGTTTTTCATTCAGATCCTGAATTGTTTTTCTGATTTCTTTTTTTTTTTTTTTTTTTTTTTTTTTTTCCCCGAGACAGAGTCTCACTCTATTGCCCTGGCTAGAGTGAGTGCCATGGCGTTAGCCTAGCTCATGGGAACCTCAAACTCCTGAGCTCAAGCGATCCTTCTGCCTCAGCCTCCCGAGTAGCTGGGACTACAGGCATGTGCCACCATGCCCGGCTAATTTTTTCTATATATTTTTAGTTGTCCAGATAATTTCTTTCTATTTTTTTTTTTTTTTTTTTTTTTTTAGTAGAGACGGGGTCTCGCTCTTGCTGAGGCTGGTCTCAAACTCCTGAGCTCAAACAATCCGCCCACCTCAGCCTCCCAGAGTGCTAGGATTACAGGTGTGAGCCACTGCACCTGGCCTCTAATTTCTTTATATTATTTATTTGTATTTTCTTATATCTCACTGAACTCCTTTAATATCATTATTTTGAATTCTTTTTTCAGGTATTTTGTATATTTCTTATTGAAATCTGTTGCTGGAGTTTTGTTGTGTTTCTTTGGAGGCATCATGTTTTCTTGGTTTTTCATGTCTCTTGTGTTCTTACGTTGATATCTGCACATCTAGTGTACAAGTCTCTTCTGATTTTTTTGGACTGGTTTTCATAGTGGAATACTTTTTCCTATAGATGCATCTGCAGTGATGGTTGAGTGGGGCACTTTGGCTTTGACTCTGAGTGTGTGCAGTAATGCAGTCTTCATATGACCTCTTCAGTTGTAATCAGTGCCAGTGGTTTCTATGACGTCCTCAGTAGCTTAGGCTGCAGTTGTTAGTGGATGCTGTGTTGAGGCCTTGCTGGGAATGGGGACACCAGGCAGACTGGTCCTCTGGCCCCAGTGGGGCTGGGGGTGGGCTCAGCGTGCTGTCGTTGGCTCCCAGGCAGCATACACAGGCACTGGTATTAGTGGGTCAAGGCAGGCTGATTCTTGGGCCTGCAGGTGGCTTGTCCAGGTGCCAGTAGTTGTAACAGGAGTCTGGGTGAGTGGGTGGGTCCTTGGGCCCCTGGGCAGTATGCGTGTCATTAGTGATAGCAGTAGCATCTGTGGGCCAACCCTCAGGCTCCTAAGTGGTAGACTAGCCGTGGTGGCATTAGACTAGGCAGGCCAGTTCCCAGCTCCTCAGGCATGTGGGTGGGTGGGTAGCACCAGGCAGTACAGCCTGTCCTCGGGCCCCCTGATGGTGCACACAGGTGTAGGCTGTGGTGGACAAGACGGGGACAGTGTGTGTGGGTGCCAGCAGCAGGCATTCTGGGCCTGCTGGCAGGTTCCCTGATGGTGCGCAGAGGCAGCAGGCAGCACGACCCTCAAACAGCGTGCTCAGGTGCTGGGGCAGGTGGGCTGGGCCCTCTGTCTACTTTTCATGTTCTTATTAGTGCTGCTTTCTCTTTCCAAACCTAAGTGATTTCAACATCTGCCCATTATAGCTGCTGTGACCTAGTTCTACATGGTGATTCTTATAATTCTTGCACCCATCGTCATATTATCGATTCAGTCCTTCTGTCTTACAGCTCAAATTCCTGAGGAAGAGCCTTGTTTACTGTGCCCAGTTTACATCTTCATTTCCTTTTGTAAAGCATCCACCGTTAGCTCTGTCATGGCTAGAAAGGAGGAGTCGTTCCTACACTGGGCTGGTGCAAGCCCCTTTCTCTAGAAAGGGAATGTGTTTTGCTGTTTCTAAGAAAACCCCGTGTGCTTGAATCTGTGATCTCGGGTATTTTTTCCAGCTTATAGTTTTGAATAACAAACGAATCAGACTTTCCAACTCATTAAGCATTTCTCAATGGTCTTTTGGTCTGAGATTCAGTTTCTCTTAGCACTTAAGAAATTTAGGATTTGGGAAGGTGAGGAGTTAAAAGCTCTGGGAATGTAGAGCTTTCTCTCCTTAAATTGTAAATGACGATAGCCACAATGCTGCTTAATTTTCTTTGTGCCACTGATTTTTTTCATGTAGCCCCAATTTAAAACAGAGTCAGAATAGATTTTTTAAAAAAGTACACGTTTAACATGGTGTGTCCCCTTCTCCCCCCTTAAAAATAAAATCCAGTGTGAGAAAGAGATGAAATGAGATAGGTCTGTAGTTGGAGGATGCACTGACTGGGGAGTGGGGGTCGGTTTTTTTCCCCTCTTTGTCTATAGGCTTGGTAAGCCATGAAATCATAGAATTCCATTTTCTCTTTTGTGGAGATGTGAGAGTCTAAGGCAAGGCATCATTCATACCTGCTAGTAACGTCTGCAGGATTTAGTAGGTTGTAATGAGGCATTTTGTTGATTACATTATGATACATCAATTCAGAAGTCACCTAGCCCTGTAGTTCCCCGATGTCCCCTGTGCACGGGCTGGCAGGCGGGCTGTTTGTCACTGTGGCTAACGCTGAGTGCCATGGCGTGCCCCGTTACAGCCCTGGTGAGAGAATCTTTGGGGAGGTAACTGTGGTTTTCTTCATCGCCTTCACGTGGCCTCGGAGTGGAGAGCCTCCCCGTTTCTCCACACCGTGGACTGGCCAGGGCACCGACGGCTCGGCTCGTGGTAATTGTGACTTCTCCTGGCCACTGGATGGCACCGATGCTCCCCGATCCCCTTAGTGACACCGTTTCCCACAGATGCTGAGCAGCTGTTCTTGTCTGAAGATGCTCTGAGAAAGAAAAGCAGGGGCTGGAAACCCTTGGTTTGTTTGTTCATAATAAGCAGACTTGTTTATTGAAAAGAAAACTCCCTCCTAGGATGGGGAGAGCAGGAAGCAGTGGGTGAAGCGTGAGCAAGAAAGCAGGGAGGAAAGCCATGAAGGGGCTTTGCCTGCGGAGGCTGAATGCCGAGAGCGTCTGGCCCCTGGTGCGTTTGCTGTCATTCAATACACGTGCCGGTAGAGTGCTGAGGACCAAATGGGTTTCTTTAAGAGACCAGAGGACAGAGGCGTTGTGGCTGTTAGAATTTAATCCATCTGCCAAAAAGAACAAAACTTATCAGAGCTGCCCGGGGAGTTCCTAATGTGTCTTAACTACTGCTCATTGATGGACCTGTTCTGCTAATATTTTTTCTGGTCTCACAGATAAAGCCTCCATGTGTAGGGGATGAAATAGAAGCAACACGAATGTATAATATAAAAAAGCAACCATTATTCTTTCCATCAAGAAAAGATTTAGTTTCACCCTACATTCCCCTAATTGTCTCCCTTAGTCGTAGCAAGACGAGGACAACAGGCAGCCACATGGACGCGCTGTGCTAGGGTGACGGACTGGTGGATGGGGAAACTGAGTCAAAGACAGACCGCTCAGAGGTCCAGTCTCCTGAGCGACAGTGGACTCGTGGGTCTGTTACCTTGAGAATTGATCGTCAAAATCTAATAGTACATAACCGGATTTCTATTAGATTTTTCTAGTTGTAGCTGATCTTCTAGATTTTGAACCTTCACAGGAAAAGAGATATATCCTCAATGCCTCGAGAAGTACTGAATGTTTTTATCCCACTCAAAAAAGAAAGAGAGTAGATTATTGGGTTTGGGCAATGGGAAGCTAAAAAAAAAAAAAAAGTAGACAAGTAGACTAGTCTTTCTTGGTGATTCTGTAATAATGTATGGGAATCATTGCTTTTTCGCATTGAAATAAATCATCACCCAGGTTCCTAATCGTGGAAATGGAAAACAGCTGATGAAAACAAGGTGGTATGCACAAGCTATGAGAAATTATTAATATTCATTGTCAGAAGCAAACTTCTGAACTTGTTTTTCTTTTATTGCAATGTAGCAAAAAATACTTTGGGAGAAAAGGCTGCTATGTTAAAAGTAGGGAAAACATTTAAGCTACATTATGTTAGCTGTGACAAGTTTTGGCGATGACTGATGGGTACAATGCTGTCAGCTTCGTTTCTTCAAGGACAAATTGTCAATCTAGAGTGGAAGACAAAATTGTTGGCTGTGTCTCTGGATGACCAAAATTATCGGTCGTGTCTCTGGAAGGTGAATGTCACCGGGTATGAGAGAAAATTGTCAGGTGCATATTTTCAGGACAGAATTGTTGGCCGTGTCAGTTGGATAACAGGGTACTATTTTACTGCTGAACTGTGAAATTTGCTATTTTTATCCCCTTTGCCATTTGAATTGACTAAGTGAACTGCACCCAAATTGTCACGTGCATCGGTACTTAGTAAGGACAGATATGTCACATGTGTATTTGCGTTATGGCTGAGCAGATGGACACGTGTGGGCAGCCAACCAGACAGTACATGATAACATGCTGCCTCGCGTTAATGCAGAAAGAGCCGTCCTGGATTCCTTTAAAGGGCACTTCGGTTCAAACGAAAGGCAGCCGGGTCAGTGGGAGGTGGGACGGAGGCCCTTGGAGTGGGGCAGTCATTACTGGGGCACTACCTTTAATAACACGGCTGGTGACAGCTTTGTGCTAAGTCCCACTGCTTGGTGCTGCGTGTGTGAGAGAGGGAGGAAGCGTCTACGTTTCTGCACTGGCTCGTTCAACTGGCGAGGGATTTCTGACGGGAAGTCAGCCTTAAGAGTGAGAGGCAAACGGACGAGAACGTCTTGTGCACACCTATATAAAAAGAGTTTCCAAACTCCTATTTGGGGTGCTAGCCTGAGTAACACCGGCAATGTGGGGTATGTCAGACTCCACTGCTGGAAAGATTTGAAGTCCCTTCCCGATGACTGAGGTGTTAATACCGTGTATACTTTTTTTTTTTCAGACCGAGATGGTACTCTGACTTCCTAGGAAATTCTGGGGCGTCTGGAAATTAATTGCCTATTTTATTTTGATTCTGTAGGTTTGTGATTGTGGTTATGGAAGGCAGACCCAGCTGTGAGTCTAAACTAAGAAAGTATTGGTTGGGAATACAGAGCTTCGGGATTCCTAGTTTGTTCTTTAGCAAAACTAATCCAGTTAGCTGTGCCATGAAACCCTGGCTCACACATTTTCAATGGCTTCCCAATGCCTACAAGATAAAGTACACATGCCCTAGACTGGAATCCAAGACTGTCTACGGTGGGGTCCCCCCGGTCTTTTTCACTCTGTTCCAAGCCCATGCGTGTACCCCGCAGGCAAGCTGTTCCAATCACTATGCATTTCCTGAGCCCGACCCTCTCGTAACTAACCTTAACCCTAATCCTAATATTAACTCTGGCCCTTACCATTCCTATTTGAGCTCCCTGGCACCTACAGCAAATATATCTTTAGTGATATCTAACGGATCTAAAGAACATTCTTACTCCTCTGTACTCACTGCAGTTATGGACACTCTGCACTACTAATTTGGCACTGATTATACACTGTCTTTTATTGTCCTTTATTTAAATAGTATTTCAGGACTGTACAATATGTGGTGTTAGTGACAATGGTAAATAAGATGTGTGTCTGTCTTCTTGGACACGGTAGTTCAACAGGGGGATCAGAAGAGAAGAGGCTGGATCGTATGAGAGCACAGAAAGTATTGGTCGGGAGGAAGCACGATGAGGGCGGGTAGGAGAGACGCCTTCCTCAGATTCGCAGGTCACAAGTGTCTTCCTGGAGGGTGACGGGGAGAGCAGAGAATGAAAGCAGACAGAGTGCAGGGCAATTGTGGTCCAGACGATTGATGGGGATGTCCTGACCTCGGGCAGTGGCGACGTGAAGGAAACAAAGAGATTTAAAAAGTAAACATCGAGAGAGTTAGCAGGTAAAATGAACACACTTGAAGATTGATTGGCACGGGGCACGGGAAGAAGAGAGAGTGAAGCTTGAGATGCCCGAATTTCTGGCTTGGGTAGCAAACAAGGTGGGTGGTGGCGCCATGCACCGAGTCGTGGTCCTGAGGAGGCGTTGCGTGCAGGTAGATGACGATGGTAACCTGGCCCTGTTGTCCCGGGGGTGCCGAGGGGCATCCAAGTGAAGAGGTTCCTCCAGCAAGCAGCGGAGCTGTGCATCTGTGTCTCGGCAGAGAAGCCGGGTCTGGACGTGGAAAGCTTGGATTTTTTTTCCTGTGTTCTTATTTCCGTAACAAGATAATAAGCTTCTTGAAGACATTTCAAATACTTCCTTGTTTCTCTGATTTTCAGTCACACAGCAGATGTTAACTGAGAATGTTTCATGTTTGAAGCGTTACACTAGATTTAAGAGGAATTAGATAAAGGATGAATACAGTACAGTCCTGTTCTTAGAGAGTTTACAATCTACTAAGGGCAAAATAAAATGAGAAAAATATATATAGAAATATATAAGTGAGGTGTTTGGAGGCATAAAGAAAAGTATTATTCCTTCATTCTTAAGAGATCTTAGAATGAATTAAATGATACCTGCACTGGAAACCGCTTCGGTGCTACTTTATTGACTGAATGAATGATCTGCTCAGGGTGGCTGCATAACTTGTGGGAAATAATGTAGCACGAAAATCTGAGGCCCCTTGCTCAAAAAGTGAGGAAAAAAATTCCCAATTAAGAATTCACATAAACTTCCTTTCTTCTATAATCTCTCTTTTGACTTGGCATGGCTTTTTAAATTTTGTTACAGAGTTTAATTGATACATGGAGCTTTTAATCTGCTATTTAATGTTCTAAGTTCAGAAAACTTAAAATCCTAAATTATTAGCATGCATTTTACTATTTATATTGTGCGATGCTAGTTTAAAATTCAAATATCAAAGCATCTAGCTATCATGAGGAATCACCGAAGTTATTTATACAAATTGGATTTTGTGGCTCATCGTCCTCAAAGAGTACCTAAGAGATAAACACAAAGCAGATTGAGGAAGGTTAGAAGAAGGAAGATAGGATCCTCCTCTCCCCCCAGGTACCTGGACACAGCAATATTTGAGGGACAAGTGCAGACCCTGGGCACGAGGATATTCTGTGGACGAGTGCAGACCTCCACAGGTCGCTGGCAGCTGTGATCCGCCCTGCAGGGCAGGTTCCAATTCCTGCCGGGAGACCAACTGCTGAGCTGTGCCTGGCTGGGGGCAGAGGTCTGGGGAAGTCAACAGGCATGTCCCCTTCCCCTGGGCCATGCCCCCACCATGACAGAGGATCCCAGGAATCTTTAAGTCTCCCTGCCAGGACAGGATCAATGCCTAGATCAGGGATGGATGAATGACGGGTTTCCCCTGCCGAGATGCAGGCTCTGGCCAGCTGCCCGTTAGATGCTCAGCCTGGGGAGGGAGCAGCCCCAGCTGTGCTGCTGAGATGCTGCCTGGTGAACTTGCCTGACCCCAGCCTATCTTTACTCCCTGCAGGGGACAGAGGGCATCTGTGGTCAGAGGGAGGGAGCAGGGAAGAGCTTGGGTGGGGCCAGGGCACAAGGGGTGGGAGCACGGGCAGCCGGAACCCATCCTGGGCAAGGTGGCATGAGCCAGGCTCCAAGCACATTTTATGTTGTCCCATCAGACTTCATTTGCAAAATACAAAGTAAGGTTGTTAATAATGTCAAGAGGGTGAGAGCAGAGCATCAAGCTTCTCTGCGCATGGCCCTGTGTGGCTGCCTGGCTACGTGCTCGGTAAGCCGGCCCCGCGGGCAGCCCACACACGCCAGTGGCTGTCTGTGCCCCCGAGACCCTGCTGCGTTTTCCAGGAACCGGGACTGCGATCTCCCTTTCCTTAAGGTGAGCACACACGCTTAGACCCAGATGAAATGGAAACCAGTGTCCCTTCCTCTGTCGAGTTTGTCCGGTTTACATACCGGGAGAAGGATTTTGGCAGCCTCTCGGGCTACCTGCAGAATGCCCCAGGAGAACTAGCTCAACGTGTTGGAATCGACGCGTGTTCACACCCTTCGCTCTCTTTTTCCTGTTACTATGTTATTTTTCCTAGTGGGGAAAAATATAAACAAACCAGAAACGCACAAAAAATATGACTGTATTAAGTCCAGGCTAGACTTCTAATCTGGTTCTGATTGTTCCTCGGTGGGGTGGAATGTGGGGCAGGAAGGTGTGGGAGGCTTTATCTGGTGTTGGAAAAGAAATGTCTTTCTAAAATAAGAGCCACTTTTACCACGTATCGCCCTTCAAATACGTGACGTCATTTAATTCTGTGAACGGACCTGCGAGAGAGCCACCATCATTCCCCTTTTTCAGACTAAGGACGTGAAGGCTGAGGACGGTCAAGGTCAAGTTCAGGCATGGCAGAGCCAGAATTTGAACCCAGGCCTGACCCCAAAGGTGCTGGTCTTTCTTGGAGATCAGTCTCTTGTCCTCCTGCAGCCTCTCTGCTCTCCCCCGGGTCTTAAAAAGACAACAAGTGACACATTTTCCAAGGTGTCTGATCAGCGCCAAAAGAGGCGGTTTGTCTGACCTTTGGTTCCTGGCTATGGCAAACTGGGCAGCGATGTCTATCGGAGGAGCAAGAGCGAGGTGCTGCTCGCACAGCAGTGGGCGGGTTGGGGGTGGTGCAGGGGCTGGCGCCCTTCCCCACTGGGAAGTTCCGAACTTCCTGCCTTCCCAGCAGGGAAAGGAGCTCTTTCCATTGCTCCCTCTCCCTCCCTGGCGCCCTCCTTAACCCTGGCAGCCGGGACAGGTGCGCCGAGTCCCTGTGGACACAGCAGCAGAGAAAGCAGGTGGAGAATTCTCCTTGCCCAGTGCGTTTCCTCCTCTTGGTTTTCAAATGTAGATGGCACCCACGCTGGGCTGAGAGGGCAGGTTCCTTCCTGTCTGGGCTCAGTCTCCTGAGACTCCTGCCCCTTCGGAGGACTTCTGAGAACACGGCTTCAGCATTAGATGGCCGGGAAGAGCATCAGCTTTGAGGACACTCGCGTCCCCTCCCTCCCTCCGCCCTGCCCCTCCCTCGAGGCTCTGACCCCCGCTTCCGGGACGGGCAGGGCTCTCTTGAGTCATCGTGTTTCCAGATGGTGACTCAGAAGTGGAACCGCCGCCTTTTCTCTGAAAGCTCTCGTGGTGAGAGTCAGCGAGCGGCTGCTGGTCTTCCGTCCTTCCGTTGGAGAGTGTCACTCTGCACAGCCCTGGGGGCTTTCCCTCTCCTAGAGCTCTAGCTGTGAATGGTTACCATAACAGCGGGTGACTCACCGCTCTTTAAGACACTGAGCGACAGGCCAGGCGTGGTGACATCAGTTGCTGGCTTGTGCCTGCAGCCAGACACACACCCACCTACACCCACTCCGGTTTGCTTTTGTCATTCAGAGCTGGAGGAGCAGGGTCCCGGGTAGCGTGGCGTCACGGTGTCATGCTTTCCACGACACTTTTCTGAGTCAGAGGCGTACAACCCGGTCGGGAGGGTTACACGTGCGTGTGATGTACGCTCACTGTCCTGAACCATGTCGCTGGAGCCGAGGGCATCTTTGTGTCCCACCACCCTTCTTTGCCACTGAGCGGTTCCCCTTTGCCGGGAAACAGACGCGGTGGGCAATGCCCCGTGGCCAGTTCATCCCCGGGCCCAGCCACGAGCCTCTGGACAGGCTGAGATGGGGCCAACACACGTGGCCACCGAGAGCTCTGTTAGAAATTGGACGGTTGGGTGACATCCTCCCTACTGGGCCTTGGGCCATTCTGTTCTGTCTGGCGAGGATCCCACCGCCGAGATCACGCAGAACAACTTGCAGCCACGCGGCTCTCTGCCGGGCTCTGGAGTCACTAGCCTCAGCTCTGAGGTTTGAGAGAAGGATTTAAATTCTGTCTCGGTATTCTCAATTATAAAGTGGAGATTAGTAATAATACTACTTTTCTTAAAGGGTGGCTAGTGGGGATTGAGAGAGTTTATACTCACGTAGCACTTAGGTCAACGTTTGGCCCACAGTGACATGCTCTAAACGTGTCAGTGATTCATAACATGTGCACTAAGCCGGCAGTTTGGGAACTTGCTAAGCTGCAAATACTAAGTGACATCACAGCCGACCTGGGGGATGAAAGCATGGCCTCTGGAAAGTTCTGTGCTTTCACCTGAAAGTTCTTGGACTGGCCATCAGCATATCACCACCCCCAAACCTCTAAGAACTTCTGGAACGTGGTGTTCTCAACCTGCAGCCGGGCTTGAAGCCCGTAGGGCTGAGAATGAGCCGCACCCACCCTCATTTCCAGCCCTCTCTCTGGCTCCACCAGAAAGCCCGGCTTGCTGCGATGCCCGGACGAGCCGCGGCGAGGGCTGTCTCTGAATCCGCACCACGAAACGCTACTTTTGCCCGGGCGCGGCGCTGCCTGCTGTGGAGCGCGGCGGAGGTTGATTCCAGGCCTTGGCAGCTCTAGAGTCCCTGCGCTTGCTGTGACACGGGTGTCTCCATAAGCAAAGGAATTTTATTGTTGTGAACTGTCGTCTTTCCGGTGTGTAGAAGAACGCGGACATGGTTGATGCCTAATATCTGTTGGAGGTTTGAATGAACCAACATCAAAAGGGCTTTCAGGGTTAACGAGCTTAGAAGGAAGCACAGAGGAAATGACATGAGGTCTGTGGTCGTAGAACTATCATATTTTCAGTGCAGGTTTCCTTTGGTTTGTTTTAAATTATGATAAATATGTATAAAACTTAGTATTTTAACCAAATTCATACAGTTCAGTGTCATTAAACATATTCGCATTGCTGTGCAGCCAGAACCACTGTTCATTTGCAGAAACTTCTCATCTTCCCAAACTGACACTCCGTGCCCAGTAAATACTAAAAGCCCTTTTCCTCCTGCTCTAAGCCCGTGGCAACCACCGTTCTGCTTTTTGTCTGTGCATTCGACTGCCCTGGTTATAACACAGAAGTGGAATGACACAGTGTGTCCTTTTGTGTCTAGTTTGTTTCACTTAGCATACTGTCTTCCAGGCTTGCTCAGTTTGTAGCTTGCGTCAGTGTTTCCACCTCTTCGGTGCTGAATGATATTCCACTGTGTATCAATACTAGATTTTGCATATCTATTGATGGACAGTTAGATGGCTGCTACCTTTGGCTATTGTAGACGATGCTGCTGTGGACCTAGTATACATATGTCTGTTTGAGTCCCTACTTTCCGTTCTGGATAGTCACCCCGCAGTGGAATTGCTGGGTCAAATGGTGATGCTACTTTCAATTTTTTGAGGAACCCACTATGCTGTTTTCCACGGCAGCTGCTTGAGTTTACATTCTTACAACACAGGAGAGCTCCCATTTCTCCACATTGTCGCCAACGCTTGTTGTTTTCTGTTTTGGTTTTTTAATTTATTTTTTATAATCACCACCCTAATGGGTATGCAGTGGTATCTCATTGTGGTTTTGATTTGTATCTCCCCAACGATTAGTGATGCTGAGCATTTTCTCCTGTACTTACGGGTCATTTGTACGTCTTCTTTGGAGACATGTCTCTGCAAAGAACTGACATAATGAATGATCTTGCTGAACCCTCTCAGCAGTGTCCTGAGGTTGCAGGTATCATTGTCCCATTTCATTGATAAACTCAAACAGGTTTACTAACTTGCCGATAAATAACAAGCTCGTAATTGATGAAACCCTCTTTGAGACTCAGGCCTCTCGGTGAACCACGGCCGCGTTTTACTAATCACCACACTGTTTGTCTCTCACCCATGAGATTCCTGTAAGAAACTTTTAAGCCTGAGCGACGCAGTGAGACTCTCTCTTTAGACGTGGGGTCAGGTGCCCACGGTCCCAGCTACTTGGGCGGCTGAGCCCAGGAGTGTGAGGCTGCAGTGAGCTATTGATGTGATTGTGCTACTGCAAATGAGCCTAGGCAACAGGGCGAGACTCTGGGTTTTTTTTTTTTTTGTTTTTTTTTTTGGTCATTTCTTCTTTTGAGACAAACCAACCTTTTAAATGGCTGTGCATTTAGGTGAAGCGGGAAGAGCAGGGCTGGCACCGATTAGGGCTGTCTCGAGGCCATCTGCTCCTCACACTAGGGCTTCTTTGCTGCCTTGAGCTGTGTATGCGCTGACTCGTTTAGGTCCTTGTCCTCTGTCACCACGGGCTGTCTCGGGGACCCAGAGCCCAGGAGGAGACCGGAGTGGACCTGGCCCCTGGCGTCTGGGTTACAGAGCTGGATCTCAGGATAAAGTTGGGAGGGGCTGTCCCTGGCCATGTCCAGCAGCACGGGGTACAGGCCCGACTAGGGGTCACCTCCGTGCCAGCTGTTCTCGATTTTTTCGTAGGGGGTGGTGACCTTGGTTTGAGTCAGCCCCAGCTGGGAATTCGGTTTCTCTGTTAAGTCGTGAGTTGCATGTGTGGAAGTCTCTCCAGAGGCAAAACTTCTCAGCCAGGGATTTACTGTGTTCAGCGCCCAGCTGTTTTCAACACACCATTCAGAAAGAGGAATGTTTCCTTCTTTTCTGTCAGAGTTTCCTTGGGCCAACGGTTGGCCTTGACCATTTGTGTGGGTCTTAAAATACTCCGGGTTCGTCTTGCCTCTTGCTCTGGCCTCCACCTGTAGAAGGCGTCGGCACGGAAGGAGGGAGGCGTCCGTTTGGCAGCAGCAAAGGCGGCGGTCACGTCGTGTCGTGTCACCAAATGCAGCCTGATTTTACTTTTACCTGCAATTTTTTTGTAAAATAAATAACGGCTTATTTGCTGGTTTTAGATTTGGCCAACATTGAACTCTTGGTTTGGATCTTTCGCTTTCTCGGTTCGGCAGGGAAAAGCTGCCCTCCATCCTGTAGTCCCTTCGCCCAGTTCTCCGTTCCAGCCTCCCCACTTTGGGTCATGAGCTTCCTGTCAGTTCAACCCTTCTTTTTCCCTGATCTCTGTGTCGCTTTTATGGGGCTTTTATGGTCACGGCCTTTGCTTATTTCTTCTGCTGATTTACTTCTGCTTCTCCTGGCCACCCCTTTTCCGATCTGCTTCCTGTGGTCACGGTGAAGGATTGCAAGGGGGTTTTGTGCAAATTCATAGTCTCTGCAGCCTCCTTGCAACACCTGGAAGAGCCAAGCTGATTTCACTCCTGGGCTGGGCCCGCCTTTGGGACAGACGGGCTACAGTTCACATTTGCTGAAGGTGAGGACATTGTGTCTGAACCTTACATGACTCACCCAAGAACAGAGCTGGGAATCAATTGTTTAAATTATTAAAAGCCAAAATTTTGTCTACCTAGATGGCCTCCAATTGCCATTGGAAATGAGGGAAGAGCCTGTCCAGAGAAGGGTCCTGTTCTGCAGTTTGGCGCAGGGAGCTTCCCTGGAACGCAGGGCCCCTCGGGCATGTTGCTATGTCCACCGCGGCCACCTGGATGCTCCCACCCTCAGCCTCGCTCAGACCTCGGTTCTCCCTCGAGCCTCCCCTGGGAGCAGGTCCTCCCAGGGCTGCCCCTTTGACCACCCGCGGCCTGTTGGATCACCTGTTGGCACCTGTTTACCTAGACTCTCATTTCACCCTCACACCGGCACAGCTCCACCTCCCATCCCCAGCCTCTGAGGGAGGGCGGTTCTCTCCTGTGTTTTGTTTTATTTTCCCAACTGCCCAGGAGATTATACCCAGGAAATATATTTTGATACACACATCTCCGTATTCTTTTGTAGACTCTGGCTGTTCTCTTCTGTTTTGAATTTTGTCTTTTCAAATCCGAGGACCTACTCTCGAGTTTTCCCTGCCTCCCTCCTCATACAAGCCCCGTCTATTCCTGGGCCGCTTCGGTCCCTGTGGCTGTTCCTCTCCTTGGAACTCCCAGGCCTCTTAATAGCAGCAGCTCTCGCTGGGCCCTGAGCCTGTGCACTCTCGCATTAATAGACTTTCATGATAAACCTTTCAGGGAAACATTATTCCATATCATTCGAACTCCTCTCACATGCTGGGTACTGGATTAGGTGGGCTGGGCTGGGCTGGGGATTAAGCCGTGGCCCACGGGGACCCGGTTCCGGCCTTCGAGGAGCTGAGCCAGGTGAGGGGCAGGAGAGGGCGGCTGGGCAGGGGGGCCCGACTCGGGCTGCAGGAGATGTTGCCGCAGAGGAACCAAAACGAAGTCACATGGGACCTGGAGCAGGGGGTGCAGGCTTGGGAAGGGATGTGACTACAGCCAGAAGCAGGGGACCATTGCAAAGAGCCCTGTAAACCTTGGCCAAGAGGCTGAACTTGATCCTGAGCAAACTCGGTCAGAGTATGAGCCACTCTCTAAGGCCTGCCTCTCTGCCCACGCATTAAAGTCCTTGAAGTCAGACGCCAGGAGTACGTGTGTGTGTGAGAAATGCCACAGAGCTTGCACAGAATTGCTCTGTTACTGATGGTGACAAGGAGGAGTCCCGGCCGAGTTCTGGCCTTCCTCCTCCTCCCCGCTCCATCGCCCGAAATGGAACCGGAGGAGGTGGGGAGTGTGGTCAGGTACACCTGCGTGCCCACGTCGTCCTGAGTATTGTGCTGCATGCCATTATTTCATGTAAATAATTTTATTTACTATCCAAACAGATCTGCAGCGAATGTGTTACCTCTCACTTTCAGATTTGTAAACAAAGCTGCAAGAGGTCAGAGCATTTTATCAATAACAATGTTTAATAATAATTATTAGATCAACGGAGTCACTGCAGTGGAAGGTGCCAAGAAACAAAACAACCGACTGTGTCACAGTTTGAGCTCAATTCCCGGCTGAACCTCGCTTCATGGGAGAGCTTCATTAAAAAGGCACTTAATGTTATATTGTCCCTCAAATGTCTGTTATATCTTCCTAATATTTACAACGGCTCTCCGTATTCTCTCTTGTGCTTCCTCTCTGCATAAAATGAAGCGGGAATAAACCCCTGCAAAGCTGACTCTTGTCCCAGTTCTGCAATAACTTGGGCTCGACCGCCCGGCTCCTGTGTGTTGTGCAAGTTGATGCTTCCTGGCTAAGAATCAGCATGTCTGTATTCGGGGTAGGAGAGATATTTTCATACTTAACAATTTAAAAGTGATCTTTGCTATCATTCGGGACATGAAGTTTCACTACAGAAAGCTTTTGTGATACGGGGAATGCGCCTTATAGGAACAATTCTGCCTAAGGAAAAAAAACCCACTTTATAGTTAGAAATTGGATACATAGTTGATAGTAATAGAATCATCTTTAATGAAGAAATAGAATTTTCCAAGTCAGCGCGGTTGTTTTTTTTGCCTACTCCTCTCTTGCCCTCTTAGTTCTGGCTGCAGCGTAGGGTTCGGTGGAAGGAGCCTTGGAGGAAGCCAGGGCTGAGCTTCCTTGGCCAAGCTGCTGTTCTCCTCAGACCTCAGTGTTTTGATCAATTATTTTATTTAAAGAAATTGCCTATACAAGTCTATCATTACAGGAATTCTCCCTTCTTTCTCTCATATTACCAATTTTCCATTTCCAGTGGACCATTCCCATCTGGTACTATGCGGCATCCTATCTTAAACAGTCTGTTTTGTTTTGTTTTTTTGCTTTCCCCTGCCCTGCTGATACCATCTCATTTTTCTTGTCTCTTAGTAAAAGTCCTTAAAGGGCCACCTGGGCTCCATGTCTTAAATTCCTCTCCTCTAATTCTCTCTGGCGTCCTGTCCAGCTGGGCTTTGGCT
>RJWJ010000089.1:211580-317114 GCA_004363605.1 Indri indri
CGCCACTTTTCAATCTCTGAACATCAGCCCAGGGCTCAGTTTTGGGACATCTAGTCTACAGAGCCAATCATAATTTCAAAAGACACAATTCCAAATGCTGTAATCCCAAAATGACCCAAATCCCTAAAATCTAAATCTCTAAAGTCTGAAATCCCTAAAGTCTAATTGAATCTACAAACCATAATTACAGATTTAAAATTAGTTGTGATCAAGGCTTCTATAAGTGAATTTCAGGATGTTACCAATAAGGTTTTTTCCATTCAGCCCAATTTATTTGTTGGAAAATTGAGATGAGTGGATGGGCCCCATGATATGGGCAACAACAAACACTTCCGTTTAAAAATGTGTTATTTGTCTGTATTGGCATTCCTTCTAGCTGATGAAATTCCAGGAGCTTTTAATGAATTAAAGCCGCATTTGGGCCAGCTGGGGTGGCTCACGCTGGAAATCCCAGCACTTTGAGAGGCTGAGGTGGGAGGGTGGCTTGAGGCCAGGAGTTCAAGACCAGCCTGGGCAACATATGAGACCTCGTTTCTACAAAAAAATTAAAAAATTAGCTGGGTGTGGTGGCGGGTACCTATCGTCCTAGTTAGTCAGGAGGCTGAGGCAGGAGCATCCCTTGAGCCCTGGACTTTGGGGTTACAGTGAGCTATGATGGGGCCACTTCACCCCTAGCCTGGGCGATAGAGTGAAACCGTGTCTCTTACAGGAAAAGCTGCATTTTCCTGAAGAAGACAGCAAAACTCACTGACTGGTCGGAAAATCATGTGCATGGCAGGGTAAGAAGTAGGATAAGAAGACACTCGTGCAGTGTGTTGCTGTTCAGTCACCAGTGTTGTCTCTGCCAAATTTGTGGTCTGAATCTGTGTGTGTGCAGAATGGATTTCCGTGTACTCAAGTAACAGGGGAGCACGGCACAGAAGATGGGAAATTTAATAGGGAACGCTCATGGTGGTGTATATCGAATCAAAGGATTTCAAAAAGAGCAGCGCCATGTAGAAAATGAATGTGAACATATTTTCTGGGGAGATCCATGCCCTATAAGAAAAAAAAAAGCAGCTGTTCACATCTTGGACCGCTCAGTGGTGTATTTCTCAGGGAAGGGAGGGATGCAGGGAGAAGTTCTAGTGGGGTCATCGAAGTCAGTAAGCGTCTTACTGCAGCACGTGCTTCCCTGAAGCTCCCCCAGCCCTCCTGTTTCTGCGGGACACTCACCTCCAGGTGGCCGTTAAACCAACAAAACACACTTAAAATTTTCAGCACTCTGAGGCGTAGGTTCCTTGTCGAATGAGGACTTTTCTGAGTGTGGTTATCACACAGCTGAGTGCAGAGGAGTGGAATTAGGCAGGAGTCCACGCTAAACTAGAAAAGTGGGAGGATTTTTATGGAGGGAAGAAGCGAAGGGTGCTGTGTGCACGCCTGTTGCAGAAAAGGTTCATTCTTGGCACTACTCTCCAGGGCAGGCGAGGGGCAGCAAGCTTTGTGAACGCTGCGCTCATCTGTCGTGTCCAGCTGCCTCCTGTTCGAGTCTACCCGCAGGCTCAGGTGTGCTCGCGGCACCAGCCTCTACCAGCCAGGAGCAGGATGGGGCTCTAGCTTTTTGATCTCCAGCAGTCTTAAATTCTCCCTGCCCTGGGCCTGGGAGACTTGCAAATACGAAGAGCGGGAGGTTCCCAAGGTTCAGCCAGAAGATGGACAGTGAGATGAGGGTCGGCAATGTGCCCAGAGGGTTGAAGTTGAAAGAAAGAAAGAAAGAAAGGAAAAAAAAAAAAAAGCCAGGTTATTCGATTACTGCTTTTTAACAGTAATGGTGTTAAACAGTGATGTTTCTTCTTTTAATATCCTGGCTTGGAGCAGAGTCTTGGAGGAATCTCCCAGTCAGTGAGCTCAAAGGTTACTAAATAGTAGTCATTTCCTGGGTTTCACCGTTTGAATCCAATTTGGCCCAGGCTGAACGCAGAAAGATATGAGAAAGGGAATTCCCTTACCTCATGCGTGATGAAAATGATTTTTCTGCCAATTTGGGAAGGGTGGGGGGTTGGAAGCCGCCCACAACCGTAACCATTTAATATCCGTAGTTCTAGGAGGCGTTTCAGCTGGAGCGTGCGGGTGCTACGTACGGGATGATTCACGTGGCAAAGGATGGGTAGAGTTGAGGACAGTTTTGAAGCCACATGGGACTGGGCGAGGACATGTGTAGTATCTGCCTCCGAGGCCCCGTCTCGCCCTCCTCTCGCTGGCCGTTCTGACGGGCAGGAGGAGGAAGCTGAGTCTGGAAACAATTGGCCTTAGACCTAAGCAGTAAGAATTCAGCCCTAGTGTGTGTCCTTGCTCTTGATTGACACTTTGAGTGGAATTGTCCCAGTTCATATCTACTGTCTGGCATAATTATTTAATAGAACACAGGTGCCGCCACGTAAAGGACAGTCCATCCAGGATCAGCAGAAGTGTTACTGCTCCATCCTCATGTCCCCGTCTGCACACGCAAAGTGAACAGACAGGCTGTAGGAGTCGGCTGGGGGAGCTCTGAGCTGTGGTCAGTGGACAAAGAACCTCCTAGCATGAGGCAAAGGAGAGGAAGAGATGAAAACTTCGGTCTTATTTAGATATTACCTTGTAGTTTAATAATAACTGTCTCAAAAATATCTTTCAAAACCAATTGTTTTCATTCCCCTTTTCCTCAGCGAGGTGGCGATCACTCAGGCAGTAAACAAACTTCAGCAAGACAGTGCTTAGAGTGCATTAAATAAATATAAATTTTATTAAAAACACTCACATAGCGTTATCAGGAATGATATAATAATAAACAGCTTTCAAATAACCTGCATTCATAACATTACAATACTTACAGTATTTATAACCCTCCTCAGATTTTATAAACAAACCAAACATCTCATGAAAATGAAATGAAACTAAGTTAAAAAAAATAAAGCATAGAAAAATGCACACAGAAATTCATTATTCTTAGTGTCAAACTGCAAAAGTCTCCTACACAACCACTAGCTTTAGAAGTGAGCTGTACATCACTGTGCGTCAATCAAGATGAAAAATTCATTCAAGTAAAGTTGACACCACTCAGAAGCGTTTTCAAGTATGGCTATAGAGTCAACCTGATATTCCTATACAAGCAAACTGTAGATCCGCTTCCCAATTCATTCTAACTGAGGCAGGTTTGATATGTACAAGTATAGATCTGATATTTACAATACGCCCCTCGATTTCCTCTCCTCCTCCCGACCGACTCTCCCTAACCCCCCAAACTATACTTCCTGCTCTTCTTGGCCAGCAGTTTGACAAATGACAGTGGACGGTACAGAAACCAAATATTCATTAAGGGTGGCTGACTCAAATCACCAAATGCACATGTGGTCACCAAATACTTGAGGTTAGATATCGTGGTATATGTAAAACATTACAATCCTGTGGTTTCTATGCAAGCAAACATTTTGTGAAATGTTTGTAAATTGGATACAGCCAAAAACTCATTCTTTTTTTAAAGCACAAAATCCATCTTATAAAGATTTGACCAATTAAACCCAAAGGCTGCCTTTGATGAAGAGTTTATTTGAAATGTTAGGAAGCTAAAATGTACTTAGGCCAAAATGTAATTGTACAGTCTATTGTACACCATACCTCTGGGTATTTTGCCTGTTTGGGGAAGTTCTCATGGAGTATGTACCTGTATCCAGTACAGGATCAAAACTTTATTTAGAGAGTTAAGACTCTAGCCAACAGCCACTTGCCAAACTCCTGCCTTCCAATTTTCCCTTTATCAACTCAGTGCATTCTATGTTCATGTAAATTTTTTTTCCTGCTTAAAAACAGTCAAAAGATTCCTCAAACTTCTAAAATGCTTTTTCTTTACAATGAAAAGAGCCAACAGATTTACAAAATCAGTTTGTTACATCAGTACATGTACAAGTAGAATGGGAGGGATTCAAAATAAAAGGGTTAAATCCCTGACAAAGAATATATTTATCAACCTACAAAAATCTTACATAAACACAGGTGACATCGTTGGCATAAGGAGAACATGAGCTGAAATATCCCTGAATTTTTAGAACAAAAGGGTTGAAGTTCAAGTTATACTTGCTAAGAAATCAAGTATTGAAAAAAAGGTATGTTTTTAATAATAACAAAAAAAAAAAAGACTTGGAAAAACATGATGGTACACGATGCTATAAGCTTTCATTCTCAGTTCCACATCCTATTGCCAAGCTAGTGTTGAGGTATATGACAAGTAGGAACATCACTCAGACCTTTAATGGATTCTTAGCTCACATTATGATACATCCGTAGCGGGCTGAGTAGCACCATCGTGACGTGAATTCTGCTTTAACTCCATATATATATCTATATATATGTATGTATATATTTAATTTTTTTTTACAGTACTAAAATACTAAAGCATTGTGTTAAAAAAGTTTTGTTTACAATTTAATTTACTATACAATTCTTTCACGTCTTTATACAAATTAATGATTTAAAACCACCACAGCAAACCAGCTGCCTGTTTTTTTTTTGTTTCTTTTTAACCAACAGATTCACATGGAACTAACCCTGTTTGTTTATCTCATGTAGGCATCAGTCTGCTCGATCTTGCGGGTAAAGAGGACACATAAGCTAAGAAATGACAACATCACAATGTACATAATCATCCACACGAAGGCAGGCTCTGCCGGTAAGCTCTCTGCAGACAGGTCTACACAACAGCAGAGGCTTCGGTGAACCAGCTTTGCTGAGTCTGTAGCATGCGGCTAATTATTACCTGCAGTTGATAGAAAAACCCTTAAAACTGTACATATGTGAGCAATGAACTTGTCATACAATTTTGTATAAAACTGTTTTACAGTATAACATGTGAGATGAGCACCAGAAAATGTGTGTGTCGTGGACTAACGTATTCCCTTGAATCCAGCAAGCCCCGTCTTGGATTTAACTGGCTGCGTTAAAAATGGACACATCGCTCATCAGCAGATACATGGCTAAAAGCAAAAAATATTTTAAAAGCTTTCCTTGTTTCATTTAAAAAAAAAAAAATCAACTTTGCATTCTAAAATGAAAGTAAACTTGTTTTTTTAAACGTCTCAGTACCTTAGCATTGTTCAAGTTGTCAAAGCTTAGGTAGACAAAGTGCTTCTAAAACACCATTTAAAATATTTATACATATACGTGTGTGCACATATACATGTCTGTGTATATATGTACAAATATATGTTTATTGTCCTACAAGGACTTCACTGCATGACCAAAATCCAGAGGCCTTTTAAAATATCCACATCTTAAAAACTAAGCTTGTGTAAGAATAGGTAATTACGATAAAAACTTGAATGAAAAGGTACCCCTGCTACCAAGGGCACTGGAGTACACTGATAGCATCTTGATGATATAAAAGGCATTGAATGTTCAACTGTTAAAGACACCATTTTCTTAGCACCATTTCTTAGCACGTCCAAACAATTCAGTGTTTTGCTGCTATTCATTTGTTTCCTGTAGCTATTTTGATAAATAAAAGTTAATATTAAGATTACAGTAAGAACTGCCATGTTAAAAAAGCCACAATTCCAGTATTTCAGTACATCGTCTATTCAGCACCAGATGGTATGTTGATTCCTGTCACTGTAATACTACAGTACTTGTTTGATTTGTGTTCCATGACCATGCAAACTCGGTATTATTAAAAGCGGTCACAGATGTGTAGAGTTGTAAGGGGGGGAAAAAAGAAAATCACATTTACACAGCATCTTGCCCAATAATAGAACCAGTGTTTAAAAATGTAAATTGCAGGACCCTTTTTTCCCCACCTTCTTTTTGCATAGAATGCTTTGGTCTTTGTCCTAGGTGCCATCTGTGACCACTCGGGGTCGGTGGAAGTTAAGTGCTAGGGTAAGACCACCTCTTTTTTCTTTTGCTGGTGAGCTGAGGTTTCTCCCACCACCTCGGCCTTGGCCACTGCCTGCCCCACCGCCCGCATCACGAGGACCACTCTACCGACAGGCTGGTCGTGGGCTTTTCGGATGAGGTAACCAGCGCAGGGGCGACGTCAGATGTATCTGTTGTAAGGCCCTGTGACCCTCGTGAAGGCATAGGGGGATGTGGTCACCGTGGAGTCGGTGGTCACCGACAGGGTCCTCTCGGCCAGGGACCTGATGAAGCGCAGGTAGGTGGGCTCCGGGGCTTCGTGTGGCTCGGTGGGCTCCCGTTTCAGCTTTTTGCCGTGGGTTTTCTGAGGCACGTGGTCCGGGCCATACTTCTCACACTCTTCCTCTTTCTCGCGGGCTTTCTCAGCCATTTTCGCTTCCCAGAGAGCCAGGCCGTGTTTGGGCTCATTCATGCTCTTGTGCTGGTAGAAGACGAGGGAGATCCTGGTGGGGTGATTCCTGTTGGGGTTCTTCAAGGGGGTCGTGGCGTGAAGCTCGCGCTTCGCACACTCGATGAGAATCGACCCGTGGGTGGGAGCTACCGCCACGCCGCCGATGTCAGGATCCAGAAAGCTCTGCTCGCTGTCCGACCAGACCTCATCCTCCTCTGCAGCCGCGGCCAGGCCCTGGACTGGTGCCAACGGCTGGTTTTCCTGACCCTGAGCCTCATTAGGTGTCTGCGAGCCACCCTGGACACAGGCAGTCCTGTCGTGGGTGAGACCCGGGAGCATCTTGGACAGCCCGTTCGCCGCGTGGGGCAGCAGGTCGTTCTCCTTGTTCTGCAGGTGCAGAGCGTGGAGAGGGCTGTTGAACACGCCCGGAGCCGCGCTGTAGCCATGAAGTGTGTGAGACGGTGGATGATGTTCACCGTTTTTATAGTCTGTGTCTGCGCTGCTCAAATTGGGTGGTAACCTGGAGGCAGCTCCCAGGAAGTGGCCGTCCGTCTCGTGGGTGGGGTAAGGCGGCAATGTCCCCAGGTGGTGCACGTTCGGTCTAACCGTGCAACTGCCAAAGGCGTCTCCCTGCATGTTCTGGTCTCTGTAACCTAAGTACTTAGAAGCAAAACTCTGGCTGTTTCCAAACCGTGGCTGGTAGAGCGTGTGGATGGGTGGTAGATTGAGCTTGGAGAGGGGGTCCTGGCTCGGACACCTGTACAGGTCCATGGGCTGAGACTGGGGAGAATAGGAGCCCAGGTATGGGGAGCAGTTGTCCACCGGTACATTTCCATTGCATCGATATGACAGATACTGGTTATTCTGGTTCAGAAGCCCAGGGTAGGGGTTCATGGGATTAGAAGAATTCAGATATGAACCTGCAGCGTGGGATGAGGTGGAATAGAGGTTCACAGAGTTGGCGCCTCCGTAAATGTCTGCGGTGTGCGAAGAGCTTGGATAAGGACTCACTGGATTGGGCCGTCTCACGTATGGGTTGTAAGAGGTGACAGCCTCTGACTGAGGATGATTGGTCACAGGGCGCTGGGGTGGCTTCTGCAGGGGCTGGGGCTGGGGCTGCTGCGTGACTGGTCCTGAAGGTCGCAGAAGCTCTGTGGACGGTAAGAGAGAGCGGGAACAGATACGCTCAACAATTGTTCTGTGAAGGCTAGTGAGGATACTTAAACATGCGAGAGAACCACCACCAGGGTTATACAACACCCACTATGCAGGGACAAGAGCAAAGTCAGGTCCAGCACACTGTCTGTGTCTACAGCATCAGAAATGAAATGCAGAACTTAGAACAGTGAGTCGAGAAAAACATAGCAAACCTCCAAAGCCATTCCACTGAGAGCGTGTCCTTCTCTGAGCTTCTGAACATGCCTCTGCCTGAAGCCCCTCCTCCCTCCCCCTTCCGTGGCTTAGTCATCCCTTCCTCAAGGTCGATTTCTGTCACCTCGTCTTCTAGAGCTTTTGCAGGACCCACTGCAAACACAGATGTGACAAAGCAATAGTCACAACGTATCGTAATTGTCTGGTTTTAGCCCCATTCCCACCCCCACTGCTAAGCTCCTAGAAGGGGAGGGACCACGTCTTATTGTGCTTCATTTCTCTAATGCCTGGCAGGCGACAGAGTTAGTTACATAATCAAAATAAAGTAACGTAAGATTTGTTATGGAAGATCCAGGAATGTTATGAGAAAAAGAATGACATTCACTTAAACAGAAGAAGCATCTTATATATTTCCTTTCCAGAAAGGAAATTTGCATCATTGTAGATAACACTGTAAAGAAACTTTCAGCTTTGCAAGTGAAACTGTTAAAAGTCATACTTCTGTTTCATGCCCTCGCTTGAAAAAAAAAAAAAAAAAAAAAAAGTCCTCTGAGTTAAGAACAACTAGAGGGAACCGCAATGGCAGTTCTGAGAACTGACGTGATTATCATCGGCAGAAACCGGTTAGGAGGGAAGAAGGACAAAGTTCTGTCTGATTATGCTTCAGAGCTGACCTAAAGGAGCTATCGGGGTGAGCAGGGTTGACTTCTCTTAGTGGAAGTCAGCCAATCAGCAAATATGTATTAAGCATCTTTAGCACATTGTTCTAAATTACTTGACTTAGTTACTCAGGGCTTAGAAATGAGTCAGTAGGGAAATTTGACTTCGTGGCCCAAAGATGATTGGTTCTAAGCAAACTGGGGCACTAAACTTAAAAGATACGCCTTTTTCTTGTGTTAATAGGCCCATATCACCTCCAAAATTTGGATTTTTTTATAACACGAACTGCAGACATAAAGCCAGGTGCTATGGAAAGAAAATATCCACTTAGTAGAGGCTGAAAACTTTGGAGTCATCCTTAAATTTTTCTTCTTCATTCCAGTGTTCTGTCACCAATGTATTGATATTTTTCATTTTGGAAGAACTCAGCTTGCATCATTTTTGCACAGCTTGACTGCTAATACCGAAATTCGAGATCTCATTACCTCACTTGTGGTTTATTGCGTCTGTCTCCAAACTGTTAACTCCTGTACTTCGGTCTACCCGCCGTTCCCAGATTAACACTAATTTCCCCACATCAGTTAAAACCTTTGCTGTTTATTATAGAACAAAAATCCAAACTTCTCTATCCAGCTGAATTCGTGGTGCAGTATCTCATTACCATCTCTGAGAGCAAAACCTGGCCCTTGCTATTTTACAGAAGATTCCAGTACAAAACTAAGACTGTGATTGATGTAACCTTCCAAAATTAGCAATGCTCACTTTTAACACAAGTATATTTACCTGCCAACTGTTTCACCTGGCTCGCATTTTCGGTCTGTTTTGTGCGTGATGAGGCTGACTTTTCCTTTTCATTCTTACTTGAGCCGTTCTCCAGCGAGGAGAGCTTCTCAGCAGCCGCTTTCCTGGCTTCTAGTTTCCTCTGTCGGCAGGTCTTGACCGGCTCCGCTAACATCCTGACTCTCCGTCGGAAAGAACTCAGGACCTGAATGGCACCATTGCGTTTTTTCTCCTCCTGAGCTTCTAGGCTCCCGAACTCATCCACGTCAGAGACTTTGTACAGAGGCAGGACGTGGAGCTGCTCGTCCTCAGGTTTCCCTCCAACCTCCCGATTGTCTTCTCTAGTGAGAGTGCACACCTGGTGCGGAGGAAGGGAGACGTTACCGCCCAGGTACAGGCCCAAAGGAAGGAGTGAGCATCTTTCTCCCTCTCGGTATCTAGACTTGAGTTGGTGGCCCAGCTGGGCCAGATCGGTGGCATGCACGTCACCATAAACCGTAGCTGTCTGTTGTTATGAAGATGGCATCCGGATGGTACAGGGAGATAAAGAGAAGTTCACGTGACTCCCCTCCCCTTTGTTAGTTTATCAGGGACTGTTACCCATAGCGACACTCCCCCCAAAAGGAAGCAAACTCCTCCTTGTCACATCTCAGAAACAGACGTGCAGCCTCTTCACAAACAGGCTGAACGTCTCCTCTGCCCAATGGCCGCCTGTGTTTCAGGAGGCATCACACTGGCTCCGTCCCATACTGCCGTACACAAAGAAATTTCACCTCTTTCCTCACTCCTGACACCTAACTCTGTGTAAGAAATTCACCGTTTAAGAAATTTCCACAAGACATCAAAGTAGAAAACGAAAAGCGGAGGATTCTATCACGATGGGGAATATGCAACTTAACACCGTTTTTATCTAACTTTTCTCTCCTCCTCTGTACTCTGTCAAACCCAACTCCCTGTTTCTCTTCTTTCATTTCTTCTGTGAAATATCACCATGCTCAAAAGGGTACTCTGAAAAGGGGGGAAAAGCTACTTTTGTTGTTTTGATAATTTAACAGTAATTTTTTCTTTTGTTCACCACAATTATATTGGTTTTGATGAAAGATCTTTTTTTTAAAATATGAATAGATGGGGTCTCACTGTGATGTCCAGGCTTGGAGGGCAGTGGCACGATCACAGCTCACTGCAGCCTCCAGTTCCTGGGCTCAAGTGATCCTCCTGGCTCAGCCTCCTGAGTAGCTAGAACTACAGGCATACACCACTGCAGCCAGCTAATTAAAAAAAATTTTTTTTATAGAGACGGGGTCTTGCTGTGTTGCCTAGGCTGGTCTCAAACTCCTAGCCTCAAGTGATCCTCCCATGTTGGCCTCCCAGAATGCTGGCATTACAGGCATGAGCCACCATGCCCCGCCTATTTGTATTTTTGATCAGTGGAGAAAATGTAACCTAAAGCATGAGGTAGGTAATATCAGATCATGAGAAGATATTGAAAGGAATGTGATTGCAATAGACCAACCTTTATAATTTTAACATGAAATGGTATTATAATGAGTTTGTCACTTCTTACACAAAATTCATGTCTCTGAGCACTCTGTTACCTCTTCCCACACATACTCAACTCCGTTCAGTTCTTATCTAGAGCTGCTTTCCATCTTCCTTCCTTCCTCTTGATTCTAACCCTCTTCCCCGCTCCACCACCTTGCTGGAATGCAACACAGCTGTCTTGAGGACCTACTGTAGCTCCAGCTATCGCTTCTTCCTTGCACCTTCCGGAATCTAGCACAGCCTGCTACTAATGCACAGGGGCTCCATGCACCCTTAGTGATGATTCAGATGTCAGGGTGCTTGGCAGGCTCTGTTCTCTCGGCCCAGGAGTCAGCAAACCAGGTCGCAGCTTGTGTTTGTAGGGCTAGCAACCAAGAATGGTTTTTATGTTTTCAAAGGGTTTTTTTTTAAAAACCTCACAAAACAGAGAATGTGAGGGAGACCCCCCCTGTGGCCTACAAAAGCCTAAAATATAATACTATCTAGTCCTTCAGAGAAGATTTTTCCAGTCTCTGATCTAGACCACTAAACCAACACCTTTTCTGCTCCCCACCAAAAACTTCGCTCCAGCTTGATCAGAGTACTTAGGCCACCACCTGCCACCTGCCTGAGTTCGTTCCCATCCTGCACTATGACTTTGATGCCTGGCATCTATTTTTCATCTTAAGTCTCGTTGGTCCTCTTCAACCGCACCTAATCCATACTGACAACCCATGAGGTCGATCGTAGTTTCTTCACCTGCACTTTTTCATTCTTCATCTCTACTCTGGATCACCCCTTCACATTCCAGGCGACACCCCAGACCTGGTCAGCGTGGAACCCGGCTCCACCGGAGACCTTACATATTTCCTCCCCCCACCACGGCCTCCAATTACAGGACCCATCCGGATCGCTCGGGGTGAGGTGCAGTCGGGCTGGTTTGCACTCTGAACCTGCTACCGTGACAATGATGTATTTTTCATTCACACTTCTCTCTGCAAGGTGAGTCGGAACCTTGGCTTGTATGTGGTTTTTCAGTGGTTTGTTTTTGTTTTGTGCTTAACTGATTCTAACCTACCAGACAACCGGCACTGAATTTTGAGACTCTCTTGGAAGCTAATTGTAACTAGCACTCATCATCGGCACTGAAAATGTCCATGACTCTCCCGTCGGAACGGTCACTAACGTGTTGACCTACTGTGCGAGTGCTCGTTATGCTCAAGAAGGTCACCTTGCCGCGGCAGCCCATCCACGGAAGCACCGCTGTCCGGTGACGGCTGCAGAGACACGGGGCTCTGACCGAGCCGTCCCGGCCCCACTCACCAGCGTGCTTCCGTTCTGCATGTTGTGCAGGTCTCTGTGCGCGTGAGCACAGAAGTCCAGGCACGCGGTGACCCCCGAGAACGGGCGGCCCTCCTTCAGACCCAGGCGGCACTCGGGCGCTCTGTGCTCATACTCGATCTGAGAGAGAGAAGTGTGCGGGAAAGCAGTTAGTTCCACGCTCAGACGAAAAGACTCATTCGCATTTAGGCTTTTTTTTTAGAACTTTAAAAAATGTTTTGTGCTTTACATCTAGAAACAAAATGGAATGACACAAAGTGCAGACATACTTCGACATGGTGAAGTTTTTATTTTGTGGTGTTATCAAGGTATAACTGACAGATGTTGAACAGGATATATTTAAAGTGTGCCGTGGGATGAGTTTTGATATACAGTCACATCTATGGAACCATTGCCCCAGACAAAATTCTGATTTGTTGAACTAATTGGCATAAAGTTGCTAATAATATGCCTTTATTATTATTATTCTAATCCCTGCAGGATCTTTAGTGATATCTCCTCTGCAATCCTTGATACTGGTGATTTGTTCTTGCTCTTTTTGGTGCTGATAAAACTGTCACAAAGTACCAGCTTTTGGTTCCACTGATTTGCTGTCTTATTTTCTCTATTGTAGTTCACTGATTTCTGTTCTTGCCATTTTATTTTTTTTCCTTTCTTCTGCCTTTTAGGGCTTAAATTGCTCTCCTTTTTCAAGTTTCTTGGGTTAGAAGCATAGATGACTGGCTTGAAACTTTACATTTTTCTAACACTATCAGTCTCTTTTTAAGGAAGGCTTTAAAGCTCCATCCCGCAAATTTCAACGCCATTTCTTGTTTCCATAAAGTTTGAAATACTTCAGGGTTTCCTGTGTGGTTTCTTGTTTGGCCCGTGTGTTATTCAGAAGCATGTTGCTCAGTTTCCAGGTATTTAGGGATTTCATAGGTATCCTGGTACAGATTTTTAATGTCATTTCATTGTGGTTAGAGAACATCATTTGAGGCTTTTTAAATTTACTGATACTTGTTTTATGAAACAGAATATAATCTATCTTGGTCAATCATCCCTGTGTGCTTGAACGTAATGCTAATTCTGTTGGGTGCGAGTTCTGTGTCAATTAGGCCAAATTGGTTAAAAGTGCTGTTTGAGTCTTCTATTTCCTTACTGATTTTCTGTCTACTTATTCTCTCAATTATTGAGAGATGTATTAAAATCTCTGACAATAATTGTGGATTTTTCTGTTTTTTCAGTCCTATCAGTTTTCATTTTATAACTGCTGAAGTTCTGTTATTAGGTACATATTTAGCATTATCATGTTCTTTTGATGAACTGACCCTTCTATCATTATTAAACGACCTTCTTTAATCCTGTAACGTTCTTTGCTATAAATCTACATTGTCAACTGTTGTCTCTCCAGCTTGCTTTTGATTGATGTTAACATAATGTATTTTTTTTCTATTCTTTTACTTTTTTTTTTTTTTTGGAGACAGAGTCTCACTCTGTTGCCTGGGCTAGAGTGCCGTGGCGTCAGCCTAGCTCACAGCAACCTCAAACTCCTGGGCTCAAGCGATCCTCCTGCCTCAGCCTCCCAGGTAGCTGGGACTACAGGCATGCACCACCATGCCCAGCTAATTTTTTCTATTTTTAGTTGTTTGGCCAATTCCTTCTATTTTTAGTAGAGATGGGGTCTCACTCAGGCTGGTCTCGAACTCCTGAGCTCAAACAATCCGCCCACCTCGGCCTCCCAGAGTGCTAGGATTACAGGCATGAGCCACTGCGCCCGGCCTATTCTTTTACTTTTAACTTATTTGTGTCTTTATATTTAAAGTGGTTTTCTTGGTTTTTGCTTTTCTAATTTAATATCATGAGTTCTGCCTTTTAATTATAGGTGTTAAAAATAATTTACATTTAATGTGGTTATTGATACCACTGGGTGTAAGTAAACCATCTTGCTATTTGTTTTATATTTGCTTTTTTTGTTCCTTTTTTAACTTTTTTGGATTGATTCCATTTTTCTCCTTAGCTATATACTTGTTAAGTGGTGCTTTCTGTAAGCTTTACGGTGTAGTCTTTAACTTCTGACGGTCTACAGCCGGGTAACACACCAAACAGCACACTTCCAACTCCCAGCCTCTACGCTACTTCCAAATGTTTTAAACCTCACAGTACATTGTTAACATACATTTTAAATAGCAAGTTATCTTTTAAGGACATTTAAAAAATAAAGTCTTTTTACCTATATGTATAATAGTTCTGATGTTTTTCATTCCTTTGTGTCAATCTAGATTTCTAGCTGGTATCACTTTCTTTCTGCCTGAAGAACTTAAGTGCTTGTTTGTTGATGGTGAATTCTTTGTTTTTGACTGTCTAGGGGAAAAAAAAATATTTATTTTGCCTTCTCTTTAAGAGTTGTTTTCATTGGTTATAGATTTCTGGGTCGATAGGGGTTTTTTTCCCCCCTTTAGTATATTAAAGACACACTTCCTGTACCTTCTTTCTTGCCATTTTCCCCCAATAGATGTAATGTCCTTTTAAATTTCCATTTGCTTTTCAGATTTATTGTACGCAAACTGATGATGATGTCTCTTTATGTAGTTTTCCTCATGTCTTTCATTTTGCTTTTTTACTTGGGGTTTGCTGAGCTTCTGGAGTCTATGGATTTATTATTTTGAATGAATCTGAAAAAATTTTTTAAAAAATTCTGTCTCCCACTTTTTTCTGAGACTCTGATTGTACATTAGTGTAAAAATATTGTTCTATACATCTTTGATCTATTTCATTTTTTTCAGTTTTTTTCTCTTTATATTGAAAAATTTCTATTGCTGTCTTTAAGTTTACTAATCTTCTGTTAATTCCATCTACTGTATTTTAATCTAGATATAATACTTTATTTCTAGAACTTCAATGTGGGTCTTATTTTCTGACTATATTTCCTTGCTGTACTCATGATTTTCTCTTTCTGAGCATATGGAATATGATAACCCTGTTAACGACCTTTTCTACATATTCTGTGTCACTTCCGGGACTATGTCTATTGACTTTTCTCCCTGTGGGTCATAGTTCATGGTTTGTTTGCATGCCCTGTATTTTTGGATGGGACACTAGAGATTATAAATATTACCTTTTTGGTTGTTAGAATCCCCCCCCCGCATCTTTGTTCTGGGATATGCTGTTAAATTACTTAGAATCATTTTGATCCTTTTAAGTCTTGATTCTAAAGATGTTTACATGAGACCGACACAGCCAAAGCTACTTCCACTACCAAGGCAATACAATTCTGAATACTTTACTTGGTAGCTTGTATATCAGATGAGGTCTTCCCTCTCTGGCTGGTGTGAACGCCAACTATTCCAGCTCCTGCTTTGGTGGCTCTTTCTCCAGCCTTGGAAGTTTCCTCACATGCAAGCTCTGTTCAGAGCTCAGCTGAACAAACGCTGGAGCAGAACCCTGTGCAGATCTCTGGAGCTCTTCTCGATGCACCTGTCTCCTTTCTGAATTGTGAATTCTAGCCACCTTGACCGTTCGAAATTCTGAACTTTGTCTCCTTAACACAGAGATAATTCTGGAGTATGTTTTGGTTCCTACTCCCTTTCCTGGACCTAATACTCTCTTCAGAAAGTAAGCCAGGGCAATCGTGAGTTCATCTTTTTATTTTCCTTCTTTCCGGTATCATTGCTGCTGCTCGTTCTATGTCTAAAAACCACTGTTTCATATATTTTGTCTGTTTTGTTCTTAAAGGTAAATCCAGTCCCTATTAGTTCCTGATGGCTAAAAGATGAACTTACTTACATCACGATAAAGTTTTCCATGGCTTAATGTAATAACGTTTCCCATTGCTATAATCACTGTCAATAATTATTTAAACTTACCTGATTATTATATGCATCCGGTGCGAGTTTCTTGTACGTTGGTGCCATTAGAGTGGACAGGTTTTGCAAATGAGACTCCAGTTTCTCTTCCTGCATATAATGAATAATTCTACACATTAAAAAAATAATCCTTCCTATGTATGAGAGAGGCTATCAGATTATTTTTCCTACATATTGGATCCAAAAGACAATATATAGTGCCTTTCTTATTAAAATAACTAAAGCATCTTAAAAATGACTATTTCTAAATGAAAATTACTGACCCTATATCACCCATTTTTGTATGCTGTATTAAATATCTAGCTATTTGGAATTTTTTTGGTAAGATTCATTGATTTTCTACTTTGCATGCAGCTATTTGGCATTTTATAAATAAAAGCTTATATACTTGTGGTAGGGTCAGGAGAATGAAGTCAGAGGGTCTTCCAGAGATCACATTTTCCACTCACTGATTACCAGCCGAAGAAGATGAACTATTGGAAGAATTTATTTGGCTTAATCTGTCTATTTCCAATCTTTATATTTTACATTTCAAATGTTGATGTCTCCCTAGAACCAAAAATGACTGGACACTTCAAAGATGGATAAAATCCTCAGAACTGGAATGTGGTATGTATGAAAAACTTTGAAAGGGGAAATGCTCAGTTATACTCCCAGCCACCCTGGTCATGGAGAATAGATTTTACAATATTTTAAAAACAATAGGCAGTGATACTGTCGTTCCATTCGTACTTATACCTGACAGAGATGTAAATTTTAGAAGGTGAGGAGGTCTCTGAGCAGAGTGCTCCTACCTAACAGAGGGAAGATTTTACTAGCTACTCTCCAGGTGTGGTTTACAAGAAACCTAGTTAAAAATTGACAACATGCAAAATTGCTGCTCTTCATTAAGTGTATTAAATATTCACATTCTTATGAAAAGATGTCTACCACATTTAAATAATGCTTATTATTGAAAACATCCTTTGAAAAGTCTATATCATGATTTCAGGAGTTTTTGCACTTACTTTATTATACTTTCATTTACCATTAGTCACAATTTTTTTGTTCAGAAGGACGCATCAATATTAACCATAGTATACATTTTAGTTGTATTTAAAATTCAAAAGATAATTATAAGGGGTATAGAGTAACTGAAAGTTTGGTCATTTCTAACTGCTGAATATACCGAGATTTTCTAACATTCAGTTAGCATATAGACAGTCCTACGATGGTTCGACTGAAGATTTTTTTGACTTTATGATGGATTTATTAGAGTATTAAATGGACTTTCGACTTATAACAGTTTCACCTTATGACGGGACCACTGTAGGTCAAGGAGCGTCTGTATTCTAGACTGCACGCTGCCCAAAAGTTAAATTTGATACCAGTTTGCAAATTATATTTTAAGAAATATATATTCTAGAGGCAGGACAAAAACAAGTGACTTCAATATTCATTTATTTCAACTGCAGATTTATATTAAAATCATGTTTTCGTTACTGGAATGCATTCATTAGTGACTTTGTTATGTAAATCTGATGGCTCATGAATGTGACTGAAACATTTTTCTGAATGTGGCAGTCATGAACATAACTTCTATAATTCAGATCAAAAAGATGAAAGAATGGTCATCAATTCTCATTTAGTTTTAACACCGAAGTAACAGCTTTTAAAACTCTGCGATCAACATAAAGAATAAATATAAAAGGCCATGTGTAGGAAGATTTTATGTTGCTTATCTACTTTGGTATAACCTGGTTATAAATTATTATGTCAACTTTCTAAAATATTTTGTGTGTCTACAGTTTGGCTAAAATTTTGTCGATTCAAAATATGTCATACCATTCACTTAATCTATGATCAACTCTCTATGAAAAATAGATTATACATCAGGAAGTAAACTAACCTCTTTTGGGTCATCCCCAAGCAGCTTAAACTTCCTTGGGATCTTGCTTCTGGCAAACTTACACCCATTGTAGTACATGCTCCAGGAACAGCCGAAAGAAAAGGAGGCACCACAGGTTTCCGGATCCAGCCCCTGACAGGCACATGTTCTCCTGAGAAATCAAAGGACCAGGTTCATGGCTGTGGATGGCATCATCCAGGTTGCCAATCTCATATGCTGAGTGTACACATGCACGATGAGTTTGAAAAGTCTAATCTAACTTTGTATTATGCTCTGGAATAACCACACACAGAACTATTTCAATTGACTTTAAAACACAATTTAAAAAAATTATTGCAACATAATTACACATAATTTTACAGTTTGAAAATGTTCACAAATGAAACACCCCCAGGTCAGTAGCACCCAAACTAAGAAACATTTACTAGCCCTTAGACTCTCAGGTGCTAGCTCCCTAACAGTAACTTCTTTCAGAATAGATTAGTTTTGCCTATTTTTATATTTGATATGTATGGAATTACACAGGCTTATTTGTGTCTGGCTTCTTTTTATAATATTATAAAAAGATATTTATCCATATTGTTGCATGTAGTTGCACCTTATTCATTTTTATCAAGTACTATATTCCATTCTGTGAATCTGCCACAAATGAACCATTAGATGGACACTTGAATGCTTTTTAGTTTTTGATTAAAACACAGTATTATTGTGAGTTTACAGCCCGAGTCAGATAGTTCCTAATGACAATAAACAAACATCTAAACAAAGAAACCAAAAAACATAATACAATAAAACAACCTATAAAGAAAACTATTCAAGTAGTCTTATGAATTATTTTGAAATTATGTATATTGTGACATAAATAATTGCTCATGTCTAAAAGCAAGAATTTTAGTATAAAAGTGAAACAAAAGTAAATATCCTATAATCTTAACTGTGAATAGGAAAAAAATGGTATGAGTGCATGATTTCAATTCAAAAAAAACTTTAAATTTTCTTTCTAAAAAATAATTACTCCATGTGTCTGCCCACTTGAAAAAGCCTAAAAGTAATGATGTGGTCAGTAGTGAGGATCACATCTAGCCCCAGATTATGATTTCTCATCAAAATGAACACAGTTGCCAATTTCAGAGGTTTAGATCTAAAGACTCTTACCATATATTTATTCTGTCATTTTTTTTACAAACTATATTCAATGGTAACCAAACAGCTGATAAGGAAAAATCCTTTAAAAGGATTCCAGCTGATAAATGCAAAAGGAATATTACAATTAGATGTCAGCAAAAATGGCAGAATAAAGATCTCTGAAAATTCCTCCATAAAAGCAATAGGAGTACTGATAAATATTGTCAGAATCAACTTTTTCAGAAATCTGGAAATTAACAAGAGGCTTTCAGCAATACAGGGAGCATTTATTCAAGAAAAATAACAGAATTTCAATAAGAACAGTGAGCTTTACTGTAGAGATATGGGGAAAGTTAGTCTCAAACAAACCAACCCATATTTATGATGAAAATCAGTAGCCCCTGGAGGGGGCCAGCTGGTCTGGATAGCCTCCAAAGCCCCAGTCCCAGAGAACTGGCATTTTCTGGCCGATTTGGCAGTTCCCTGGAAGACCCCCCTCGTAAGGTTATCTTCCTTGGATCTGACTCGGAGCGTACCTAGTGTGAACAGCCTTTTCCCAGGTGGCATTTCTTGCACACAATCAGAGGAACTGTTGCATACTATCGCTGATTGAGGTGGTGGATAAAAGCTGGAGCGAAAAATAGGGTAACCAAAAAAGGTTAAAAGTAAATCCTGGGAAATAATATGTCTATAGGAGGCTTTGAAAAGCTTCAATACATTCCTGGGAATTTAAAAAGCCATGTACTTGTGTACGACTGTAGGCAAAGGCCTGAAAAATCCCTAACCCCTAGACCCTGCACAGCAAGCAATGACGGCCAAGGCAGAATGGCCAACAGCCTGGCTGAGAGTTGAATGCCAGCACAGACACAGACCCATCGGCAGAGACTGGGAGACTTCCTGGTTTCAGGCCCCTAAGGAATTCTGTCTAATCATGAGCTGACCACTCATATGACAAAGAATCCAAACTTTACAGAAATAGTTCGAAAAAAGTCACAATGAAGCAACCACCAGAAATAATAACAAATTCTGGGGAGGAGGTAGAATCTGATTTATCCAGAATTATCACACTATTTAAAATGTCCAGTTTTCAACAGTCAATTAAGAGACGTACAAAGGAAGTATGTATGGCCCATAGAGAGGAAGAAAAGTAGTCAGCAGAAGCTACTCATGAAGAAGCCTAGATATTAAACTGCTGGGCAAAAACTTTAAGCCAGCAATTTCGAGTATGATCAAAGAACTGAAGGACACTGTTTTAACTAACTCTGATCTAATAGATGAAATAAACCCAAGAGAAAGATTATAATTTAAAGAATAGAATTCTGAAGCTGAAAAGTATAACTGCAATGAAAAATGTATTAGAGGGGGTCAACAGATTTGAGCAGGAGGGAGTTTGGGGGGAAGGAACTTGAAGGATAGGTCAACTGAAATTATTCAGTCTGATAAATAGAAAAAGGAATGAAGAAAATTGAACAGAACCTCAGAGGCCCGTGGGATACCATAAAGCACACAAACCCGTGTGTAATGGGAATCTCCAAAGTAGAGAAGCAAGAGGAAAAGTAATAAAAAGAATATTTAAAAATATAGTGGCTGAAAACTTCCCAAATTTGATGAACATTAATCTACATATCCAAGAAGCTTAACTAACTCCACGTAGCATAAACCCAAACACATCCATACCCAGAAACAGCATAAGCAAACTGCTGAAAAATCGAAGACTCGTGAAGGCTGCCAGAGAGAAGAAACTCATCACACACGAGGGGTTCTCAATAAGATTAACGGCTGATCTCTCGTCAGAAATATCGGAAAGCAGCGGGGGTGTCATTGTAAAGTGCTTCAAGAAAAAGGCTGCCAACCAAGAATGCTACTACACCTAACAAATCTATCCTTTGATAATGAATAATAAATCAGGGCCTTCTCTGATAAACAACTAAAGAGTTTATTGCTATCAGACACGCCCTACAAAAAACTACAAAAAATCCTTCAGGCTGAAAGGAAATGACACTAGAGGGGTCATTAAAATCTACCTAAGAACTTAGAGCATCAGTAAAGATAATTATGTAGGTAAATATGAAAATCTGTATTTTTTGTTTGTAAGTATTTTTCTCCTATATAACACCATTGCACTAAGCAATAATTATAAACCTGTATTAATGGGCATAAAATGTATAATAGCACAAAGGAAAAGAAAGGAGTGTATGGGGCTTTCCTTATATTATTGTAATGAAGTTGGTATTACTCCAAACTAGGTTGTTATAAGTTGTTAATTTTAATCCCCTGGGCAACCACTAAGAAAATAATACCCACAAAAATGGAGTAAAAGAAATGGAGTCAGAATGATACAGTAGAAAATATCTATTAAACACACACAAAAATACAGTAACAGAGGAATAGAGAAATAGAAGACAAAAGATATAGATACAATGGCAGGCAAATCCAACCTTATCAATAATTACATTAAATATATGTGGATTAAATACTATGATTAAAAGACAGAGACCGGCCAAATGAATTTTTAAAAAAGACCTAACTCTATGTAGTCTACAAGAGACACACTTTAGTTTTGCAGATGCAAATGGTAATTAAAAGTGAGCTGGAGTGGCTACCCTAATATCAGACAAAATAGACATTAAGACAGTATTATTAACAACACAAGTACATCTTATAACAATAAAAAGGTCAATGTATTATGATGATGTAATAATTATAAACATATATACTTAGCAACAGACCACCAAAGTACAGGGAGCAAATAAATGGCAGAATTAAAGGGAGAAATAGACAATTCTATATTCTGCTCTCATTAATGGATAGAACTAGAATATTGAAAAGGAAACAGAGGTTGTGAAAAATACTATAAACCAACTAAATCTAACAAACGTCTATAAAAAATTCCACCCAACAGCTGAATACACACATTCCTCTCCAGGGTACATGGAACATTCTCCAGGACACACCATATGTCAAGTCTAAATATTGTCAGAATCGTGCAAAGTATGCTATCTGATGACAAGTAAAATCACAAATGAATAACAGAAGCAAAGTTGGGTAATCAATGTGTAAAAACAAAACAACACATTCCTATATAAACAAAGAAATAATCATGAGGAAAACTAGAAAGTACTTTGTGATAAATGAAAACTCAACATTCCCAAATTTTATAGGTGGTGCTAAAGCAGGAACGGGGAACATTCATAGCTTTAAATGCTTATAGTAAAGGAGAAGAAAGTTCTCAAATCAATAAACTAACTTTCCACCTTAAACCGAAAAAGAAGAGCGAACTAAACCTAAGACAAGCAAAATGAAGGAAATACTAAAGATTAAAGTGGAAATTAATGAAATAAGAGAAAAGCAATAAAAAAAAAAATGAAAGAAATCAAAGGGTAGCTCTTTGAAAAGCTCAACAAAATTAAAAAAAAAAAACTTTAGGTACACAAAAAATGAGAGAAGACTCAAATTACTAAAATCAGGAATGAAAAAGAAATTACTACTGACCTAATATATATATAAAAACATTTAAAAGAAATACTATAAAAATTATTCTTCAGCAAATTAGATAATCCAGGGTAAATTTCAAGGACAAATTCCCGGAAAGACACAAACTACTAAAACTGACTCGAGGAAATAGGAAGTCCGAACACACCTACAACAAGTGAAAACATCGAATTAGTAATCAGAAAGCCTCCACAGGACTTCTAGTTTCTGGTCTGGTACAGAGAAAGCTTGGAAGTTGCCACTTCATCCTAACAAGAAAATGCTGAACAAACTGAAAAATCAATAACATTATTTACTTGGATTTGTCAGAGAAGGGAGGTCACAGGGCAAATCGCTGCCCTAAAATCAGAGCGGCAGGCAGATAGGAAGAGTCACAGCTTACTGGAGCAGAACCCCAGGGGCAGAAACCTCTGTGGGCACAAGTGCTGTAGCGTAAAACCCTCTAGTGAGGTCCTCACACTTTACTTTTGTTACTTTTTACCTCCAAGGAGCCTGATAAGGTTCTCACAGGTGAACGATGGAGAAAAATCCATTCATGCTTCCACAGAAGGAGGGGAAAAGAAAACATTTTGAACAATACCACACTTTCAGCAGAACCCATTAAGTCAGAACCTAACCTAGATGAGTTAGATAAGACACTGCCCGCCTGGGGGAAGAGAAATACCCAGCTCCGGCTCACTCCACCCTTGCGTTTGGAAACAGGGAAACGCCCACCTCCACTGCAATGTTAGAGATGGAAGAGGGGACATCACTACAGACCCACAGACATTAAAGGAATATTATGAACAAATCTATGTCCCCAAATTTGAACATTTAGATGAAATGAAACAATTCCTCGAAAGATATAACCTGTCAATACTCAGACAAGAAGAAACAATCTGAATAGGCCCATATCTATTACAGAATTTGAATCAGTAACTTTCCAAAACAGAAAGCGCAAGCCCTACATGGGTTCATTGGTGAATTATATCAAATATTTAAAGACGATATACCAATTCTCTATGATCTCTTTCAGAAGATAGAAGCAGAGGAGATATATTTCATAACTCATTCTGAGGCCAGCATTACCTTAATGCCAAACCCAGAAAAAGTATTCACAACTAGAGATTAATACCAACCATGAACATCGATGTAAAAATCCTCACCAAAGGGCTAATTGAATCCAACAATTTATACAAGAATACTATACTACAATCAAGTGGGATTTACCCCAGGTATGCCAGCTTGGTTCAAAATTTGAAAATCAATTAATTCATTGCATTAACAAGTTAAAGACGACAAACCACATGGTAATAAATGCAGAAAAAGCACTTAACAAAATCCAACACCCATTTATGATTAAAACACACCCCCCCCACCAAACTCTCAAACTAGAAATGGAGGGGAACTTCTTCAGCTTGATAAACATCATCTATAAAACCCTACAGCTAATATATTTAATGGTGATACAACTCTTGTTCCTGCTGAGATCAGGAACAAGGCAAGAATATGCCTCTAACCACTGGTTTTCAATACTGTACTGGAAGTTTTAGCTAATACAATTAAGACAAGAAAAGGAAACAAAATGTGTACAGATTGGGAAGGAAGAAATCGAACTACCTTTGTTCACAAATGGCATGACCACCTAGAAAATCAAAAGAGTTGACAAAATCCTGGATCCAGTAATTATAGCATGGTTGCAGGGTATAAGGTTAATATACAAAAAATGATCACTTTTTTGCATACCAGCAATGAACAAGTAGAATCTGAGATTAAAAATACATTATCATTTGTATCAGCACCCCCAAAATAACATACCTATGGATAAATCTAATATAATAGGCACCAGGTCTATATGAGGAAAACTACAAAACTCTAATGAAAGTTGTCAACAACTAAATAAATGTTCATGGATACGAAGACTCAATATTGTCAAGACGTCAGTTATTTCCAACTCGATCTAGAAATTCAATGTAATCTCCCCATCAAAATTCCAGCAAGTTTTTTGGGGGATATTGACAAACTGATTTTAAAGTTCATAAAAAGAGGCAAAAGACCCAGAATAGGCCACTCAATATTGAACAAAAAGAGCAATGTCAGAGGACTGATGCTACATAATTGAAAGATGATTATAAAACCCAAGTAATCAGGTCAGTGTGGTACTAGTGAAAGAACAGACAGATAAAACAATGGATAGGATAGAAAGCCTAGAAATAGACCTTGTAAATATTGTCACCTGATCTTTGAGCAGCAAAGGCACTATAATGAAGCACAGATTGTCTTTTTAGCAAATGGTGCTGGAACAACCACACATCTCCATGCAAAATGAAACTACACACTTTACAGCCTTCACAAAATTAATGCAAAGTGGATCGCAGACCTAAATGTAAGATGCACAACTATAAAACTCCTAGCAGAAAACACAGAAGAAAATCTAGATGACTTTGGGTTCGGCAATGACTTCTTAGATACAACACCAAAAGCATTATTTATGAAAAAAAAAAAAAAGGACAAGGTAGACTTCATAAAAATTAAGATTTTCTGTTCTGCAAATGACAGTGTCAAAGAGAAGGAAAAGATAGGGCACAAAGAGGGAAAAGATATTTGCAAAAGACATGTCTGATAAAGGTCTATTGCCCAACATATATAAACAACACTAGAAATTCAACAATAAGAAAACGACCAACCTGATTTAAAAAAAATGCGCTAAAGACCTTAACAGACACTTCATCAAAGAAGATACACAGATGGGAAATATGTGTATGAAAAGATGTTCCACATCATTACGTCTTCAGCCAATGCAAAATGAAATAGCATCGTCGAAACACTGACACTACCAAATGCTGCTGAGGATGTGATAGGAACTCTCATGCACTGATGGTGGGAATGTAAAATTGTGTAGTCACTTTTACAGAGAGCTGGCAGTTTCTTACAAATCTAAACATACTCGCACCAATCAATCCAGCAATTGTGCTCCATGGCACTTGACAGAAGGAGCTGAAAACTTGGTCCACACAAAAACCTGCACAGATATTTATAATTCATAATAGCCCAACCCTGGAACCAACCAGGATGTCTTTCAGTAGGTTCATGGATAAAGAAACTGTGGTATATCCAGATAATGTATAATACTCAATGCTAAAAAAGAAATGAGCTATCAAGACATAAAGGAATCTTAAATGAATATTATTAAGTGAAAGAAACCAGTCTGGTTTCTTTCTGAAAAGGCTACATGCCGTATGCTTCCAACTATATGACATTCTGGAACAGGCAAAACTACACAGACAGTAAAAAGATCATTGTCTGCCAAGCATTACCAGCGAGGGAGAGATGAACAGGTGGAATACGGAGGATTTTTAGGGCAGTGAGACTATTCTGTATGTTACTGTAGGGGTGAATATACGTCATTAAACATGTATCTAAATCCATTCAACATGTGACACCAAGAGTAATCCTAGTGTAAACTCTGAAATCTGAGTGATAATAATGTATCCACGAAGGTTCATCGATTGTGACCGATGTACCACTCTGGCAGGGGTTGTTGACAATGAGGGGAGGTTATGTATGTATAGGTATGTGGGAAGCTCTGTAACTTCCATTCAATTTTACTGTGAATCTAGAACTACGTTAAAAAATAATCTATTAACTTTTTTTTTTAAATTCACACAGAGGAAAGCCCAGGATGAGATAACTTTGCTAGTGAATTCAATGAAACATTTAAAGAATTAACACCGATCCTTTACAAACTCTTCCAAGGGAACATTTCTCCATGCATTCACTTTTAAAATACCAGTGGGGGTGGGTGTGGGGATAGAAATACATGAAACGATATCGATAAAAGGTTGATAAATATTGAAGCCACGTGATAGGCTCATGGGATTCTTTGTATCGTACTCTTCCTTTTAGGTGTGTCTGAAAATTTTTATAACATAAAGTTTCTTAAAATGTTTCACATCACCCACTACGGCAGAAGGCACTCTGGCTTTCAGCTCCTTAGGATGACAGATACATTCCCCACCACTCTTACTTGCCAGAAAATACTGGTTAGGCTTAGTCACAGGATGGAAATCTCAAAGGGAAATCTCTAAAGAAGAAACAGCTGGTTTGGCTCAAACAAAATGCAAAAATCAGTTTGTGACTTTCTCACTGAAAGATGCTCTCAGAGATCTTTTCTGGGCTCACGGTGGGTGGTCATGGTACACGTGGGCTCAGAGATTTATTTGTGAGAACTCGGTGAGGTTCACACAGCTTTGAACATGAAACTGAGTCAGCAGCCCCCATCTGAGCTTATTCTCTGTTCTTGGCAAAAAGTCTTAATTTTAACTTCTGCCGGCCATAAAATAAAATTTATTTACGGGTTAGAAGAAACGTCAAAAGTTATTTCCAAGTGAAGTCTCTATTGCCATTGGGTAAGTGTCTATTTTAACCACATATTTATTAATAAGTATAACTTTTTTTTTAATTTGGAGAATCGATCTTAGTACGCATAGGAGCGCGAGCTTAAAATTATCTAAATAATTAAAAGCGTGTAGCTAGACCTTTAAAACGTCTTAATCTTTGAAGCATGTCTTTTAATAGTTTTGTATTTGCCTCCTATTTAGACCAGTTAAACAAATTACAACTTTTCTGAGACCCTGGTCCAATTGTTCATGGTTTTCAAATGCAATATAACAAAATTTAGGAAATTTAACATAAATTTTTTATGTGTGTCAGATTCCATTTCAGACAATGGTATTTGTAGGAAATGAAGGAAGAGCCTTCAGGGGGAAAATATCAGATATATAATATTAATGAAAATCAAATTAATTACAGTAAATACGAAATATAGTTTACATGAAAATTAAAGAAATTTAAATAAAAGAACAACTGTCATTTTCACAAGAAGTTCTGTAGTGATTTAGAACTTCAAATTAGTGATTTAGAACTTGAAACTGTCAAGTATAAGATGATTTCTGCACAATGCAGCGCGACCAGATGCTGAGCAAGAAATGCTATTGCTAATATGAGCCCAAGGTACCTTAACTTGTATGTCCTTTCTGATTAAAGGTGCCTACGTATATATGTTTAAGAAAGACCATGAGAATTAGGGCAGATGAAAAGGTATTTCACATCTAAGGCAGTCCATCGTTAAGTTTGTAAGTCATGCGTTATGAGCGAACTTCTACCTTCGGACTAACTGTTTTCAAATGTAGACGGATGGCCGTCAGGCACACACCATGAATTTTGGATCACATCACAGAAAGTCAAGTCACACTTTTGTATAGGAAGAATAATTTCCCTAAATAGATTATTTATACTTGATTGGCCCCCGCAACCCAGAGAGGAAAACTGTGATAACATAAAAGTTAGTAAAACCGTACCAGGTAGAGTTAGAGCCAGCACAAGAACAAACTTGGTTAGCAAGGGTTAGCAGCGAGCGGCATGGATATCTCCATAAGCTCAGCAAACGATTTTGTAGCTGGTGGATACAGAGGAAAATAGACTAAAGAAATAAGTGTAAAATTAAAATAATTTTAGAACCAATTATGATCAAAATAACTACTGTACGATTTCAGGGTAGCACTGTGAACCTTCCTATATCTGAATGTTATACAGGAATACCACAGCAGAGGAATATTAAAAATGAAGCTTTCTCCAGGTAAAAGTTCAGACTTCCTACAAAGTGGATGAAGTTTAAAAAACAAACGAAAAATATCAGCAATCCAGATGCACGAAATACATTTAACTGCAGACCCTTGCTGCCCTATTCCAAGTTTTTTATTCCTGGAAAATAACGCATAACCATAGTAAATAATTTCTTGATCATGTAGCCCAGTAAAAGGGGAAGCAATTTTGATCACCATTGTGGGAATAATGGAATGGAAGTAAAAATCAGTTCTATTTCTACACAACTTTTACAGGCCCTTGCTTTCTATGTTTGCTATATATATATATATATATTTAGGTTCTTGACATAGGAATCCCAAAGTTTCTCACCAAACTTACTTTCTGTTTCAGATACTGCAACACAGAAGTGGTATCAACACTAATACGGCGTCAGCACACAAGCGCTCTCACTCGTAGCACACGTGCACACAAATAATTTCAAGTCGATGGTGTAATTGAAGCCCTGTGGGTACCGACACTTAGACTTCTAGTAAACTCCTAATTAATGGCTCAATTCTGAACATGCAAAATATCAACTGATAAAATAACCCAGATCATCCCTGTTAGCAGACACAACTTTTTACCACGTAACTGCAGCAGGCATCTGGATCCCCATTGCATGAATGCAAAAACACAGGCTCAGCTCCTGTCCTGCAAAGCAAAGACCAAGCCTTCCCACCAGCGCACGGAGCGGGCGCAGGCCCTGGCCCCCACTTACTCTTCGTTCAGGGCGCACCGGCGGTTGGTGAGCGTGCCGTACTTCCTCAGCGTCTCGGTGAGCTCCGAGTAGAGTCTGTCGGCCAGAGGCAGCGGGATCCCTTCCCACACCAGGATGAGGATGACGATCACCGCGGCCTCGCAGGTGTGGCCGGCCCGCTCCCGCACCAGGCAGAGCAGCTTCTCCTCGCTGCAGCTTCTGCGGACCACCTGCGTGGGTAACCGGTTCATCCCAGACACCCCCCACCCCAACCACAGCAAAACGAGGGTCACTTGCGGCAGATCGGACCACTGATTGACACATGCATGTTTTCTCTGTCTGGGCCACAACCAGGGCAACTTTTATCAGCACGGGCACTTCTGCCTCTGGCTGCCCATCTATAAAGTGGGGCTTGCCCTGGTGTCAGAACAGGGAGACGTAAAACTAGTCCTTCCCGTCTGGCAGACTATGCCCAGTACCATGGGGACAATGAAATGCTACCTGCATTAAGGTTGCAGCTAAGTTGAAGACATAGAGGTCTTCGGTAAAGGTTTTCATAAACGACAATGTAAAGATTATTTAATTAATTTAATTAACTTATTAATTAATAAAGAACCACTTCTTCACATTCCAAGAAGAATTATACTTTTAGCACACATGGGAACAGATGACCCCTTCACCACTAAATTCTTTCAATTAATGACAGTGTGTTCATGATTTTAAAACGCATCTGCCTTCTTAAGAAGTAACACATGATAAAAAAAATATAGGCAATGTTTTTCTCAACTGGCATGACTCCTTGATCTGGATAACTCAATTCTCAGGGTTAGACTTACAAATAAAAAGGCCCAACAAAGCCTTCTCAAGTCACACTTACCCATTTAGCAATAGGACATCCCTGAGAACTCTTGCCTTCTTTACCAGTATAGACGACTCTTTCAATCCTAATTGCTTTACCCTTCTGTCCAAACCTTAAAGAAACCCACAGAAACACACACACACACAATTATTAGCACATGAATTCAAGAGGAAATGAAAATATTTGAACATTTGAGCATAATTTTATTCTATGACCACTTCCTGAGAAATGAATGGTTTATTTTTTTAAAAAACAGGTCTATGACCAAGCAAACTGGATAATAGGTTTTAAGCCTTGTTTTTCTTCAGTATCAAAATATAATGAACTGTTTGTAAATCATATGTTGGGTGAAAATAATGGGAAAGTTTATTTTTATACATAATTCACAAAGCACAAAATTTAAGTTAGTTTGCTAAATTCAGTTTTCTAAAACATAGTATTTGATTTTAGTCCTTTACTAAATTTAGATATTTTAAAACTTAGGGAGTCATAATAGATTTTAGTTAGGGTTATTCTTCAAAGACTCTCTCACATTTATAAAAAGGGATCTGGCAAGTAATTAGTATCCAGCCATGTTGAAAATATAGTTCTAGAAATAGACTATATTTTCCCTTATGACCAAAGCACTACTTTAAAAAAAAAAAAAAAAGGCACTTAGGAAAATTCACTGTTTCTGCCAGGCCACTGGATTATTTAGTGAATTTCTACATGCTAATTTAGAAATGAATAATTTGGAAATGGAGCAAGAATGATACTGAATGTGTTCTTGCTGCCCAAATGTATCCTAATGTATTTTAATAACGACACTGCCTACCTCTCCATGAAAAGCCACCCTAGTAGAATAACAGCTCAGAGCTGTGGATATCTATAGGAAAGGCCCTCTCTGCATTGAATATCTCGCTCCTAAGAGTCTTCTACATGCAGGAGTAACTGTGTAGATACAGGCAAATACTTGCATACCTGTGATTGATAGTAAAAAAAAAAAAAAGGCAGCTGTAAACAGAACCTGTCTTTCTGGTCAACACTATCACGCTTGCTCTCTGTTCATAGCAAGAGAAGTCTTCCCTGGAGGTCACCAACTACTCCTCGCAACACTGGCTGAACGTAACTCGGTGGTTCCTCATAAACCACACTTCACCCCTCGCTCCTCTTGGACGCTTTACCCTCGAGTGGGAAAGCCAGAGAGGGATCCTCGTTGCAGCCCACGCCAGCGCCCCGTGCCGGGCAGACGGCCGGCTGCCCCTCATTCATGCCTCGGTTTCCTGGCATCGGTCTCAGAGTGGGCAGCCTGTGCCAGCTAGCAGACGATTAGTCCTGTCAAATATTGTGACTCTCCGGTGAATAGCGCAGTGTGTCGTGTTGGCAACCCTAGCACAGCTACGCCTGCTGATAATGACTCGATTTACAATTGTTTACTGCTTTGTGTGTGGAGGCTGGGAAATGCTGACATATACAAAAGGATAAACGTTAATCTGCCCTGTGCCTTTGCGTTAATTACCTTTCTTCCATGATTTCTCTAATAGCTGCCACATTAGGACCTGCTCCTAGATGGGTATAAAAAGGACCTTCATCTTTTTCAATAATTTGCTCTGTTGAGATAATAGAAGATTATTATTTTAGACCTCAATTATACTAAATATAAAGGCTACATCCACAAAGCTCATCCCCCAACTGCACATTAAGGGCCCTAACAAGTGACTTTAAAAATTTTTTTCTTTAAAATGAGTAAATTGATGGACTGATCTATCAGAAAATGTGCGATATAATTAAGTATATGTACATGCTGGCTGTTGATAAAAATAATTACATTTCAGATATGGGATAAAAATTATTGGAAACCAAATAAGTGCGACAAAACAAAGAAAACAGGGAATTAGAATGTATTATATGTAGTACCCACTACAACCCAATTTTTAACTGAAAAAAATTTTTAAAGCTAACTAGAAGCCTGCCTGCCATTTGAATGTGAAAAGATTAAAAATAAAATTTCCTGTTTATCCCACCCCCAGATTTATTATCCAGGACCCCTTTTTCTATCCTTGTTTCCCCATGACATTTAATCACTCTGTTTGGAAAATAAGGATATTCAATCCAGACCCATATTTGTTTGCACTGCGGAGCAACTTAAAATGAGAGAAAACGCTGGACAGTCAGGTCAAAAGAAGGGGCTATTACAAAGGGCTGAAGATGGACAAGTGGAAAGTTTTAGGATTAGGATGATAAGAGAAGTATGGAAGATGATCGTAACTTACCAAAGGTTATCTAAGACATGTGGGGCCCTGTAGCCTGGAGAGACAACTTAATAGCCACACACAAAGAGGGGCGGGCACTGTGGCCCACCCTCCATCCTCCTACAAAGTGTGGGGTGTCTCATCGCAAGAGGGACAATGTGGGGTGAGGGGGTCATTAGTCACACTGATTGAACATTTGTTTTTCCAAATCGTTTCCACCATATCCATGCTGAGTAGCCGTAATTAAGATCTTCTTTCTACCTATTAATAAACATATATCTACATCCATCAGCAAACATGTTTCCCTATCCCCACAGACCAATGATGTGTCCTAAAGTTTAACAAAAAGCTGTTTGTTTAAAAAAAGATATGGAATACAGGCATACCTCATTTTATTGCACTTGGCAGTTACTGCATTTTTTACTAATCGAAGGTTTGTGGTTTGTGGCAACCCTGCGTGGACAAGACTGTCAGCACCGTTCTCCCAAAGCACGTGCTCACTTCGTGTCTCGTCACCTGTTGGTAATTCTCACCACATTGCAAACTTTTTCGTTACCACTATATCTGTTCTGGCGATCTGTGATCAGTGACCTGTAGTATTACTGTTGTAATTCTCTCGAGGAGACACAAACTGTGCCCATGTAAGACAGAAAACTTCACTGACAAATATTGTGTGTGTGCTGCGTGCTCCACAACCATTCGTTCCCCCGATGTACCTCTCTCCTTGAGGGTCCTGAATCCCCAGGACACAACAATATTGAAATCAGGCCAATCAACAACCCTACAATGGCCTCGTAAGTGGTCAAGCAAAAGTCACACGTCTCTCACTTAGAGATGACTCGGCTCAGGGAGGAAGACATGTCTAAAGCCAAGATAAGCCGAAAGCTAGACCTCCATGCCATGCAGTTAGCCAAAGTGTGGATTGGATGCAAAGGAAAAGTTCTTGAAGGAAATTAAAAGTGCTATTCCAGTGAACACATGCACGGTGAGAAATTGAAACAGCCTGTTGCTGATACAGAGAAAGTTTTGTGGTCCAGATGGAAGATCACACCAGCCACAACATTTTCTTAAACCAAAGCCTAATCCAGAGCAAGGCCCTAACTCTCAGAGGGAGGTGAGGAAGCTGCAGAAGAAAAGTTGGGAGCCAGCAGAGGTTGGTGGATGAGGTTGGAGTAAAGAAGCCGTCTTCATAACGTAAAAATGCAAGGAGAAGCAGCCAGTGCTAAGGGAGAAGCTACACATGTCATCCGGAAGACCTAGCTGGGATCACTGATAAAGGTGGCTACACCAAACCACAAATTATCAATGTAGCGGACACAGCCTCACACTGGGAGACGATGCCAGCTAGACTTTCTTATCCATAGACGAGAAGTCAACACCTGGCTCCAAAGCTGCAAAGGACAGGCTGAGTCTTTTGTTAGGGGGCAATATAGCCGAACACTTTAAGTCAAAGCCAATACTCATTTGCCATTCCAAAAATCCTGGGCCCTTTAAGAATTCCGCTAATTCTCCTCTGCCTGTGCTCTATAAATAGAACAAAAAAGCTTGATGACAATACATCTGCTCATACCGTGGTTTACTGAATATTTTAAGCCCACTGTTAAGAACTACTGCTGAGAAAATATTTCTTTCAACATGTTACTGCTCATGGACAATGCACCTAGCCACCCAAGAGCTCCGATGGAGATAGGAAAGGAGATTAATGTTTCCATGCCTGCTAACATGCCATCCATTCTAAAGCCTGTGGATCGGGAAGTAATCTTGACTTTCAAGTCTTATTATTTAAGAAATGTATTTTTTAACAGTATAGATGCCATAGATATTGACTCCTCTGATGGACCTGGGCAAAGTAAATTGTAAACCTTCTGGAAAGGATTCACTATTTTAGATGCTATTAAGAACATTCATGACTCATGGGAGGAGTTCAAATATCAACATTAACAGGAATGGATTCCAATCCTTATGAATAGCTGTGAGGAGTTAGAAACTTTAGTAGAGGAAGTAACTACGGATGTACGGGGAATAGCAAGAGAACTAGATTTAGAAGCGGGACCCGGAGATGTGGCGGAATTGTTGCAATCTCGGATAAAAACGGATGAGGGGCTGCTTCTTACGGATGAGCAAAGAAAGTGGTTTCTTGAGACGGAACCTAGTCTTGGTGAACGTGTCATGAACACTGTCCAAAGGACAACAAAGAATTCAGAATATCGCAAAAGCTGAGCCAAGACAGCAGCAACAGGGTTTGAGAGAATCGACTCCAATTTTGAAGGATGATTTACTTAGAGTGAAATGCCGTCAAACAACATTGCATGCTACAGAGAAATCTTTCGTGAAAGGAAGAGTAAATCTGTGCAGTGAACTTCACTGTTGTCTTACTTTAACAAGTTGCCAGCCAACCTTCAGCAACCACCGCCCTGATCGTGGGGACCCGTCAACATTGAGGCAGTAAACCCCACCCCCAAAAAGATTGACTCACTAAAGGCTAAGGTGCTCGTTAGCATTGTTTAGTAATCAAGTACTTTTTAACTAAGATATATACATTGTTTCTTCAGATACAGTGCTCTACACACTTCATGGATTAGAGTGTAAACATTTATATACACTGGGAAACCAAACAATTCATTTAACCCACTTTCAATATTTGCCTTATTGTGGTAAGGCAAAGCCACACCACCTCTAAGGTATGCCTGTACCATATTTTTTTAAATGAAAAAGTGAAATTTTAGGGAAAATGGAATCAAAGTATACATAAATCACAATGTTTCAAGTGTACAAAAGGAGAAAGGGCAACTGAGTACTAAGCCTTTCAGTAGCGTCATTTCCCCGACTCACCAAGACTGAAGACAGTAATTTCCCCATTATCCAGAAATGCTGTAAAACTACTAACACGTTCAACCTTGATTTAAAAAAAATTAAAAGTTCCTACATGAGATTGCATATGGCAGCTATTTTCTCATTTCAATAGATTTTTTTTTTTTTACTGCCTGGCTGTCTCTCCAGGAGATAAGATGCAAAGAGTTAAGTAGCTAGATTAAACTAAAACAGATACATCCAAATTTTAAAGGGTCTGAATAGAGGTAAAAATAAACACGCACAATTGTTTAAACTTTTTGGGGAAATTGCATGTAAATGAAGTTTTCTCTTGCACAGCACAAGCATCTGTAATTTAAAGACAAAAAAATGTAAGCTTCGGATTTTTATGAGCCTTTACAAATTGCTGCCAGACTCAAGATTTAAAAAAAGAAAGAAAATCCCATATCTAAAGATAAATTTGCTAATTCTGGATAAACACCGTGTGTCTCTCAGTACATTTCTGGCACTTACCTACACATCTGCATGATGGGAAATCATACTGAGTCTTGACAGGTGTATCCAATAAATTTTTTATAGGAGTATCTAGTAATTTGGAAGGTGACTCTAAAAAATTATTGAGAACAGAACCAGCTGTTCTTTTGGTTGGTGTCTTTTCTGAAGAAGGAGTTGCTTGCTGCTCTAAAGCTGGGGTGTGGCTATCAAGTTCTGCAGCAGTGGTTTGTCTACTTAAAACTGTGACTGGCCCTGACATTTCAACTTTTACTTGCTTCTGTGATTTGAGAGTAAGAGCCTTATGATCAAACAAAGATTTGACCTGAAACTGCTTCAGGTGCTGCTCCATGGTCTCAATAATGCTCTTTTGCTGCACATTATCACAGCTCGGCGGTGGAATCTCTTGCTTAGTTATCTTTTTCCACATTTTGTTTTCTGGCTGTGCTGACGTGGGGTGCATACAGGCGTGGGGCTGGGAACCAGGTTCCACCTTAATCGGCCTGTGCACCTGATCCCGGCAAGACTCAGTGTGGGGCTGCTGTGTTTGCTGCTGCAGTTCCTGCTTTTGTAAGAGGTGCCACCTGAGAGCAGCGTGCCTGTGAAGGTCCTTCTGGGGAGGAGTCTGAATGCAGCCTCCTCCCTGATCAGGCACGGGGAAAGCATTCGCTTGGTTATGCATTAAGTACCTTTGCTGAGTGAGTTGTGCAGCTTGTTGGTTAGACATATCTTGGTTTCTACTTTCATATTCCTGTAGAACTGAAGCTTGTTGAGGCTTCTGCTCTTGATCTCGAAAGCACCTGTGAAGAGCATCTTGCTTTGGGGTCACATTATTTGGAAAATATTGCAAATGATGCAAGTTTTGGGTCTTGTTTCCAACAAACAGTTCAGAATGTATAGTCTGTTCTTTATTCTCTGGAACTGGGTGTGTACTGTTTGAAGAAGGAATCTGCCCTTTATTTGCACTTGATTTCAAGATTTGACAATAAGGGGAATTTCTACTATTCATAGTTTGTACTTGCTCCAGTCCCATTGGGGTATTATGAGCCTGGAACTCACTTGATTTTGAATACTGATTTTCACCGTGAAAGCATTCTTCCACTTTAATCTGGCCTAAGAATGATCCTTCTCTTTGCTGATCATTGTTGCTTTGGGGGTGAGGAAAACATTGCAGCATTTGTTCTTTACTCTTCACTTGTAATTTCTGCTGCTGTTGCTGGTTTTGAGGGAGATGTGAGTTCTGGGACAGTTGTGTTTGTGCTGCCTGCTTATGAGGCTTATGTTGCAGAAAGTGTGAGTTTGGAAACGGCTCCATCTCTGAAGCCTGTCGATTCAAGTGCTGTTTTAACAACGGGGAGGTGAGTTTCTCAGCTTGGGGATCTGCTCTGTGTTGAAAGTGAAATCTAGGAGCACACAGCGACCGCACGTGAGCTCCGGGTGAAGGGTCCGTCTTGGAGAAGCGTATCTGGTGTGAGGGTTTTTGGAACTGGAGGTGTTGGTCCACTGTACCTCGAGACTGCCCTGGATTCATCTCACCTTGGTACATCTGTGACTTCTGCTCCAGCTGTGTGGTTCTATGGATGTAAGGGTGCCTTGGGAGCCCCCCAGGTAAGGTGGAATTTCCAGTGTATTGTTTGGAGGTCATGTGATTGGAGGAGTTGGATGGATACTGAAGGGTCGGTGGCAGTGATGCTTCATGGCGTTTTGGGTGGGCTTCTGCCTGGTGAAAATGCGGGGCCTTCAATTCAATCCATCCCGGTTTCAGATAGTGCCGTGTTGGGAGCACAGGATCTCGTCGTTGTTCCTGGTCTCGACCCCTAAGAACCTCTTGTTCTTTGTGTCTCATCAGCTGCCGGCAGTGGTTCAGCAGATCCCCAGTGCTACCGAGAGTGGGCGGGTTATGCTTGAGATGTTCTGGTCCTGGTCTTATTTTCTCAGAACACAATGTCCCTGGAGTCCGTGTGTCATTCTTGTTAACGAGATTATTCTGAGACCTTTCTGAAGGCATCAGAGAGGGGTTTGATCCAAGTGTAGCTGGATCGGGACTCTGAGAGGGCTGTGCCTCAGGTCGACCCTCTATTTTCACTTCCCTTAAAAGAGTCGCATTGCTTTGGTTGGGGTATCGATGGTGTTCTTGTAAAACTCCATCGTTCAGAGTGCTTTTTCCTTCTGAAGGAAGCTGAGGAACCCGTGGACGAGGAGGGGGAGAAAGAAGCAATTGTGGTGGTGGCGGCGTGGTCGTCGCAGAGAAGGAATCCTCAGTGAACACTGAGCTTTGCTTGAAGTAAGCACCATTCGTTTCGTTTTGCTTTAAATACCGTTCAGAGCTGCCACCGGGAGCTTGCAAATTGCTGCCGGAACCTGAACAAAATTCTGCACCAGATACTAGCTTTGTGGTTCCTTGGATGCTGCTGTTTGCTGCAGGAGATGGGCAAATCTCAAAAACTGCTTTTTGTTGTTGCAGCTGTTCTGGTTTCTGAAACGGACAGGCGACGGGCATCGCGGCTGGTTTACTGGCAACGTCGGTATCGCGGGCCCCAGTCACCGCCGCAGCCGGCTCCGGAGGCAGCTCGGAGTTCGAGGTCTGTGGAGAATGGATCTGCCCTGAGGTATACGGTGGGTGAGTGACCTCGCAGGACAACTCGTTAGTAGCCTGGCTGTTAATGGCATTTACGTGAGATGTGGATTTCTGCACTGCAATGGAAACACAGTCTGGATAACATTGAGACAGTGTTTTTTCCAGGAGTTCACCATGTGTGTTTTCCATGGAAGAGGCAGAAACTGTAGCACCATTAGGTATTAGCACTGCCTTGTTTTTAAGAAGTAACACGATGTTCTTGTCGCGGGAGTTAGCATTCGTCCCCTCTTGCTCGTTCGGAATCTGAAGCTCTGGGTTTTCAGACCCACTGCAGTTTGGTGTTGAAAAACTGGCGAAATCTTCAACTGCCTTTTCTGGGGCCTCAGAGCTCACAGATTCTCTTTCGTTATTCAAGTCGGAGACATGTGGTTGACGGCTGCTTCCGCTTGGGTTTCTTTCTCGACTTTCCCCGAAGTTATGCCTTTCTCCGTTAGCCTTTTGGTCTTGTTTCAATTTCTTGTTCTGATGGAGCCCGGACAGGGAAGGTTCGCTGACGGTGCGTTTTATTCCTCCATTCTGCAGACACTTGGAATACCCTCTCCCTTCTCGAATGAAGTCAGGACTCACGCGGCTGGCCTGGGCCCCCTTCATGTGGGTTATTCCATGATAACTTTTCAGAGACTGCCACTTGGTTTCTCCGTTCACTTCCGGATAGGGCCTCTCAGTCAACGGGCTTCCATTCTGGAGCTTTCTAGCCAGAGGTTCCGTCTGGCAAACGGGAGAAGGCGATGGTGTCAGAAATGGACTTAGTCTGTTGCCCTCAGCATGGTTGGTTCCGTCCTTTTCCATCAGGCTTGCTTCGGGGCCATACACAAGGCTGCCCTCTGGATGAATTCTAAAGAGCATGGGAACAAAAAATTAAAATGCATTTATTTATACATCGAGCACTGATAATGCATCGTAGGGAACGATTGTGGCATGCGTCATACTGGAATAACTAGCCAGAGCAAACCGTGAGACTCGTTTTCATATTTAAAGTGACAACCAGTAGCTACTCGGAGAGTGACCGTTACTGTCTTCCCCACAACTCTCAAATATCTGTGGTCACAGAGAACAAGGATGAGCAAATCGCCAGCTACTGTGCTGAGTTCACGCTGTATTAGTTACTCTCCATAGTATCAGCTCCCTTCCTGAATGATTCTTTTTCTGGTCAAAATGTAAAGAACGTTAGAGAAAGATCACCTTTCTTTTTCCTCTAGCACTTAATGTATCCAATCATTCACTAAGTTCTATCACTTCTACTTCCTGTATCCCGTGAGTCATCTCACGGCCAGTCCGCAGCCCGGATCTGTGTCATCTTGCCCCGTGATCTACCGCGGTTCCTTTTTTGCGACAGTTTCTCCCCTCGCCCAGCCCGCCCTTCCCCTACCCCTGTAAGGCTCCCTTCCATCTGGTGTCAAAGGGAATGTTCCGAAATGCGAATCTGACATCCTACCCTGCTGAACACACCTTGCTGGCTCCACCCGGCCTGCATCAGTGGTTCTCACACTGGTCCACTCAAACATACCTGAGAGATAAGGCATGTTCCCCCTCCAGGATCATCAAGCCCAAGGGCGATGGGATGGGGCGAAAAGTGCAGTTTATAAAATGCTCTTTCTAGGTGATTCTGTGTTTTCCTCTACGGGGCCTGGCTGCCCACGTCTCCCGAAAATTCCTGACTAATTTAAAAGGCTTTTCATCTGCAGGTTATTATCTTTCTCTCCTCCTGACTGCCTCTCGCAGTTTATATTCCAACAATAACAACAGCTGATAAATTCCCAAACACAGTGAGCCAGCTCAGACCTTCATGCCTTTGTTTTCCCCTCTGCCTAGGCTGCCTTCTTAATCCTTCTATTCGCCCAGTGACTTTCGCAGACAGACCTCTAAACCCGTCTCAGATATCATCTCCCTTAGGGTTCCTTCTTTTTCTCTCTAAGAGAATCAATCACCACTTCTAAGCTGCTTCTATATCTTATATATAGTCGATTACTGAACGTAGCACTCTTAACCGTATTTTGTTTACCCTCTCACTGGACCATAAACTCCTCAGGAGTAGAGCCCGTACTGTGTAATTTTTATGCCTAGCATAAAGTGAACATCCAGTAAGGTTACTAGATTGATACAAATCTGCTCATCTGATGGTCATTTTGTCATTTATTCATTCGAACATTTTTGAGAGCAGTGCTAATGAAGATTTCAAAGTCCAGATAATAGATAAAGCCAGAAGAAACGGCACTAAAAATTTAAATAATCCATTGTATAATCCATTGTACAAGGTGACTGCTTCCCCATTCGTGATATAGTCGTGCCTTATTTTCCCACTGTTTTTCTTATTATATTTATTTTAAGTATGTAAGTAGGAAAAAAAAATCAAGACTATTTTCCTTTTGGCTAAAAATAGCTCTATTAAAATAGCCATTGCTTATTAAACAAGACAAGTGAAACAGAGGAAGAAATCAGATACAAACATTGTAAAGCAACACTAAAATTATTTGCAGATAATAAGATCGTATACTGGTCAACCAAGAGAGTCAACTGAAAAACTGTAACAGTTGGTAAAAATTCAATACAGTATCTAAAGAAAAAGTCAAAGCCTCGATATATAAAAGCAACAACCAGTCAGAAGCTTCACTCAAATAAAACATTGTAGTTATAATAAGACACTAGGAATAAAACTAAGAAGAAATGTGGAAGACCTATTTTAATTAAACTTCACATTAATACTGAGTAATATACAAAAACAAACAGAAAACAAGTAAAAAGCTATGTTATGTTCTTGGATAGTTGTAAAATTAATCTATTCATTCAATGTACTCTTGATAAAAAATGCTAGCAGAATATTTTTAGGAATGAAAAAAGCTGACTCTGAAGTTCATGTGGAGAAAGAAACAAATTGAGTAGCCAGGAATATTCTGAAACAGAATCATAATGGGGCCTGGGTAGGGAAATAGCCAAACTGAAAGATACTAAAAAGCGACAAAAACCACGATATTTAAAACAGCTTGTGCTTGCACATAAATAGATAACAGTATTAATAAGATCAATGGCATAAAGTTGGATGTTCAAAAAGATATCCAAATACACACAGAAATGTGGTATAATGATGGCATTTCAAATAAATATATGATGTTGGAGTAACTGAGTATGAGTAGTCCTCTGAAAAACGACAAAAATTGGATCCATCCCTTCCACCTTCCACCAAGATAAATTCTAGATGAACTTAATATTTAAACATAGAAAACAAAACCCCCTAAAAAGCATTAAAAACAGTCTGAGAAAACTTTAAAAAATAATCTAATGAGTAGGTAAGTTCTTTCTTTGTGATGCAAAATCTAGAAGCCATAAAAGATGGAAAAATTCATTAAATTTGTGTGCAAAAATAAACTGTTAGCAAAGTTAAAGTCACATAAAACCTTACTTTTTTGTTGCTTTTTTGTTTGTTTTTGAGACAGAGCCTCACTCCTTTGCCCTGGGTAGAGTGCTGTGGCATCAGCCTAGCTCACAGCAACCTCAAACTTCCGGGCTCAAGCGATCCTCCTGCCCCAGCCTCCCGAGTAGCTCGGACTACAGGCACGTACCACAAAGCCCAGCTAATTTCTATTTTTAGTAGAGATGGGGTCTCGCAAGACTTGCTCAGGATGGTCTCGAACTCCTGAGCTCAAGCGATCCTCCCCAGCTCAGCCTCCCAGAGTGCTAGGATTACAGGCGTGAGCCACCATGCCCAGCCAAAACTTTTCTTAAGACATAGGACTCCTACAAATTGACAAAGAAAACAACTACCTGCTAGGAAATGGTCAAAGCACATGAACATTTACAGAAAGTGAAATGTGAATGGCTTTTAAATATTTAAAAAGATGTCCACTATCACTCTTAAAAAGAAATGCAAATGAAAATTGCAACAAGATACAGTTTCACTCTTCTCAAATTGGAAAAGATCAAAAAGTTTACTACTACACTATACTATGTTGGCAAGCACGTGAGAAAACAGACACTCTCTTGCGTAATTGTTGGGAGTCAAGAGACACAAATGCCATACAGGAAAATTTGGCAATATCTACAAAATTTCAGAAGAACTTTCCTTGGCCCTTCACTTTTAAGAATTTATCTGACATATTCGTGTGTGTGTGTGTGTGTGTGTGTGTGTGTGTGTGTTAACAATGATGTATGCACAATCTTTTGTAATAGCAAAAGGTTAGAAACAACCTAAATATTTATCAATAAGCATTGGATTAAATAAATTATGGGACAGCCACATAATGTAATACCACATAGCTACCAAAATAAATGAGGCATCTCCTATATTTTCAGATGGAAGTATCTCCAAGTAATTCAGTGAAAGCAAGCAAGCTGCAGAACAGTGTGTGTACGAATGCTACAATCTGTACATTTACAGAAAATAAATAACAACTCATCTCAGAGAGAAGATACAATGAACTCTCATCGTCCTTTGCCTTTGCCTCCAGGAAAAGGAACCGGACAGCGGAGAATAGCTCTGGGAGGGAGATTGCTTTTCACTGTTTGTCTTTTTCATCACTTTTAAGCATGTGCATTACTTAACTAATAAAAATAATTTAAACTAAAAGTTTTAACTCCTATTGGACAAAGAAGAACCAAGCAGTGTGTCTTTATTTCTGCTACACCTGCTTCCTTCTGAATGATACAAGATGACGTAGATACGCACCATCCAATACGGTAGTGACCAGTCACACAGGGCTACGGAGACCTTGGAACGTGTCTGATCCAAAGTGAGGATCCAGGTGGATTTCAAGATTTAGTGTGGAAATATGCAAAATATCTTAATTTTAAAAAATATGCATTACATGTTAAAATGATACTATTTTGAATGTATTTGGTTAAATACATCATTAGACTAATTTCATTTATTTCTTTGTCTGTGTGTTAATGTGAGTACTAGAAAGTTTAAAATTCCAGATGGGTTTGCAAATCCTTTATGAGCATATGGACTTTTAATATTTCTCTATTGAGCAGCTCTGGGTTAGACTAATACTCTCCAATCATCAATAACCCCTAATAAAGAAACTTTAGGCTCTAGAATCATGAAAATTGAACTGTAGTCTTTGATATAAGGGGCTTCTCCAAAATCAGGACATGACTGCTTTTCAAAAAGTAAGGAGCCTACAAACCTAGATAAATCCTATAGAGAGGTCAAGTAGCTTTCCAAACACCACACACAGGCTCTCTTTTAGCAAGTGTAATACTAATTTACATATAGGCTAATCAAAAGATATTTTACGTGTACACACGTGTGTACATTTATGATAAGTATATATTAGATAAAAGTTGCAAGCTTTGCATACAATGCACGTCCTACTTTTCTAGGAATAAAATATTTTAAGCATTTAATACATTACTCTCTATTATGATCCACCCTACATACTTTTGCACAGTCTTTAAAATGTCAAGGGCTAAATTACAATAGATGGGCTTGAAAATCCTTTATGAGCATAATAATGGCTCCTAAGAAGAAATGAAGGTGACTTGAAATGTATTTCAATATGGAGTTTTAAATATACTGTCTTTAAATAGTAATTTAAACTTATCAACAGAATTATTCCGCTTGTAACAGTAACTTCTTTCTTGAGGACAAGCATTGGATGTAAAAGGTTTAACGGTCCACTGTTTCAGGAAGGGCAGCGAAGATACATGTTATCTTTCCATTTTAGGATGACGATAATCTGTTATTGGAGCACTATTTCTTGGGGGTCTATGAATCTGATTTAGAAAATTTAAACCAATAATCTGCCATTTTAGAAGAGGAAACAATATTTTCTTTGACTTCCATATGCTCTAAACCACATTTCTCCTACACATACCCTGGAATATTATACCCAGTATATGTTATGACCTAGTCACCTACTTGCATAGCATTCTTCTGATCACCTAGTGCTTTTATACTGACACGAGCAATTATTTTGTTTAATAGGAAAGAAACAAGATCCGTTCATTTTGTTCATTGTGAACATGCTGAAGAAGCTTTCATGCTATAGTTTTTATGGTGTTATTTATGCAAAGTTTTTTCAAGCTTCCAAAGTCAATAACTTTTGTATAAGGCAAAAAAAATCTCTTCCAAAATGATTTTTTGTAGATATTTACCCGCTAATCAGTGAAAATAGTTAATGGTTATTGAAAGGAGTGGCCTTTACTGAAATAACAGGAAAATATCTCATCCTGAAATTTCCTAGTAACATCTAAAGATCAACCATGAGCTCTCTACCTGCTCTCTGCTCTTTAACTCACTAGCCGATGCCCGCAGAGACTCCGTTTCTCACAACCTCTGAAAAGAGCCTGAACAGACAGAAAGCAGATATAAACCTTTCTCTATATTCACCAGCTCGCTCTCCTATAGAATCTGTCCTATAACCTCGAGGAGTTCCTGAGAAGCCCCTGAACAACCAGCAGGGGAGAAAATGCCAGGCCTCAGTTTCCCACCCAAACTCGTATCTTAAGAGCAAGATCATGGACAAGATCTTTGCCATCCTGCCTCCGTTTGCTTCTGTTTTCTGTCTGTGGATACAACAATCCGCAGTACACTGTTAATTTGGCTGCAGCCATAAATCATCTTCAGCCCTATTTCTACAACTTCCAAACAAAAAGCCTGAATACCTGGTTCTCTCTGCCAACATACTCTTCCTCTTTTTTTGCACTGTGTTGGCTCTTTCCCGCCTGGGAATGTAGAATAAATTTCTTTTTTCTATCCCAATCTTTGGAGAAATTTTTCTCAAACCCGGCTGCACCAGCACTCCACCCTAACGGCTATTTTTTACAAATTTAAATGACTGCAAAAAAGGAAACTTTTTTTTTTCAACAATAAACTGTTTTCCAGCTGAATATAAATGTTAGCCATAAAGATATTTTTGTGTGATATTCCTTTTGTTCTCAGACACTAAGAACAGAAACAGTTTTTATTCATTTGTATCTACTCTCATAAGTGACTGATAGATCATGTAAGTCATAGAGCTTATAATGCCAATCAGGATAGTATTCCCTTGTGCAATTCAATATTAAAACACTCTTTAAAGTAACGCCAACTACTGGAGGTTTATACATGGCAATTCACTGTATGCAAAATATTCGATGGCAAATAAAATTGTATCTATAAAAATGATTCTCTAGATGGAGACAGAAAGAATGAGAAGCAATTTTATAATAGTGACAATGACCTGCCTTTAAGGACGTAGCCCAGTCAAAACTAAGGCACTGTTTTTTGCTTAAAACTATTATAAAGTTTATGTACAAAAGCAGAGGCAGAAAAGCCTTTGGTAAAACCTGGAACGGCTGATTGGATAAGCTTAGCCAGAGGGGTTTTTCATGGTGTCAATACTTCATGTTACCGCATTTAGTTACAATTTGAAAATGAATGCCCAGTTTTTAACATAGATGCTCTTATAGGTCGTAGGACAGCTCATGAAATTCCTGAAAGTTTCACAATATGCTCTTGAGAACTGTCACAAGCTGGTTCTAATCATGCCCCTGTTAGAGCTACTAAAACATTAACAAATCTCTTTTTTCTTTTTTAATAGAGTGAAAGTTCCCTGAGATCGAATACATGCCATATGATTTTCATATTTTTCCTTATTTCCAGAACTGTACTGGACAAAGAGCTCATACTCATAGAATTACTAAATAGCATTTTGACCTTTTGAGAGACTAAGAAATTTTAAAATGGCATTCAAATATGAGTGATGATATGTGATAATCCTAACAACGTATAAAACATTTCAGAGTATCAGAAAGGATCTGTTAATAGTTCCATTTTCTCATTTTATAAATGTGAAAACCGAGGAATTTGCCCAAGGCTAAGCATCAAAATAGTGACTCCCGTGTGGGATAAGCCTGGGCGGTCTGGCAGCGTTTTGAAGCTCTTCCCACCGCGTGATAAGAAAAACGCATGATTTAGGGAGTAGGTATCGTTATTAAATTCACACTTTGCCAACACTTGGGCTTCTTTCAGGCTTAGGATTAAAAAATAAAGTATTTTGGTTACATGTGTCAACCTAAAATAATTAAAATGGTCAGAATCTAGTTAAAAGGGAGTTTATTTAAGTGTAAAGTTTAAGGACAGCTGTCCAGGGAGCACACTCTAAAGAATGGACTTTGGTGCTCTGAAGTGTAGGAGTTTGGGACTGTTTATATATAAACAAAGTTTAGGGAAGTTTAGCAGAATTTTAATATCCTTTTACATAAGGCTCAATGTATAGTTACAACAATCTGATTAGCTGAGGTGGTTTTTTTCTTTTGGGGATGAGGTACGTTTAACATTTTACACTGAAGATGTACCCGCCATGGGGGTCCCGAATGCCACCTTGTCTGAGACAGGCGCAGGACCATAAAGGAGGCAGTTCCTCTACAATAAAGATCAGTGGTTGGAAGTGGGGAGCTCTGGTCTCTCCTTGTCATTTATAGAACAAGAATAATGAGGAAGAAAGTTAATATATGAAGTAGAATTGCAAACCTGTGTGACTCAGTCTCTAGGACTTAACGTCCCCCTTGGTATAATAAATTTAGAGGTTCATGAAATTTTATTCTCTTTTATAATGTCTGTAGGCTTGTAATTACTAACATGAGTAAAGGTATTTTGTAGAATTAATGCGTTATTTCTTTATGTGGCTTGGGATAGGAAAAAAAAAGAAATGTAAATATTTAGAACACAGAATTTGAAGCGGCCATAGAATTATTCCGATCCTTTTCGATGCTGGATTGCTGATGATTTTTCTCTAGAATATTTTGAGCATGATTTATAAATCTCCCCTGGTAATGTTACTGAGAAAACTGGAGCTCAACCGAGTCAGTCAAGCATTAGGTGAATTCCTGCTCAGGACAAGGGCTCTGGTGCGGAGCTGACAAAGGTGCGAACCTCTCGTCCTGCCCCAGACGGTGGGTAAGTTGAGGCAATGGGACCGCTGAGGTGTCATGGGAGGACAGGAGAGGGGAAGAGCGCCTCCTGCTGCCAATGTCTGCACGCCGCCCACCCAAATCACTGCCATAGAATTTACCTTCATTTTTTTCTTGCCTCAGTAAGACAGAAAAACACGTCCCACTAAGTGGAAGTTAGTTTTGAAATACTGACGATGAATGTTCATCAAAGTCATCCGTCAGTGTCGCCGAGGCAGAATAACCAGCCAGGAGTCATCAGGTATAGAGCGGGCTACACAGAACTCTGAGTGCAATTTTTTTAAAAAAATAGTAATATTCAACAAATGACTCATGAAAACTTTGATTGTTGAACCCCTAACTTAGGAAAAGACATGGCATATTTATCTGCTTTACTATAATAATCATCTTTGCTGATCAAAATGTAACTAGCTCATTATTCGAACTAAATTACACCTACACTCACACACAGAGGATATCTGATTATGTGGTAAAGCCTGAGGTTTCTTCGAAGGCTTAGCAGAAAGGCAGCAAGGTGAATTAAACTTTGAGAATGAACAAAACAGAACACTTACATTATAAAACCAGCTTTGGCATTTTTAAAAATTGGCCGAATGGCGGTATTGGAAATTATTATTTCCCTAAATGACGGATATGAATTAAATCACAATTAAAGAAAAATAACATAATTTCAATCCCACTAGCCATATTATGTACGTGTATCTTCATATTCTCGTAGTCTAATATCCCTCAAGAAGCACGGCCTTCTAAGGAACCAAAAACCGTCGTTCTACCTATTATCACTATAAATACCATCAGTTTTTCTTTCTGAAATTCTAAAGGCCAAATTATAACCAGGTAAGTTAACGTAAATAGGAACATGTAATATTATCTTATGGTCATGCCCTGATTGCAGCTAATGCCCCAGAATAATTTTTCAGGAGTTGAGAGAGACTGAGATGCCAATCGTGTTAACCTCCATCTTCCACCAGACAGTGTGCGCGTTTACGAAGCACGTTTGTCTCAGTTGAAAATACCGGCCTTTTGACTGGTAGCAAACATTCTGGCTTCCTAAAGACCCAAACAGGTTTTCGCCACAGGAGTTTTCCTTTGATATTTGATTTTGCACCTTTTCCCGCCTCTCTGACCGTAATTCATCATACATTCAAGTCGCGTCGGCAGCACCTGGGAAACAACGGCTGCATCTAGGGCTGACTCTGCAGCCTGATCCGTCACAGTCACGACGGGCCTCCCTGAAGACGCCACAATGCGTGACTTAAAAATAGCACATGAGGCCGGACGCAGTGGCTCACGCCTGTAATCCTAGCACTCTGGGAGGCCGAGGGCGGGCGGATTGTTTGAGCTCAGGAGTTCGAGACCAGCCTGAGCAAGAGCGAGACCCCGTCTCTACCAAAATAGAAAGAAATTAATCGGACAACTAAAAATACATAGAAAAAATTAGCCGGGCATGGTGGCGCATGCCTGTAGTCCCAGCTACTCGGGAGGCTTAGGCAGGAGGATTGCTCGAGCCCAGGAGTCTGAGGTTGCTGTGAGCTAGGCTGACGCCACAGCACTCTAGCCCGGGCAAGAGAGTGAGACTCGGTCTCAAAAAACAAAAACAAAAACAAAAAAAAGGCTTTGCATATTCTAGTACTCTAAGTATATATAAAATACTCTATCATAATCAGATGAGTCTTGTTTATTGATGTGTTCAGATTGGTGGGGGTGAATCCTGAAGCCAGGTTTCTTGCGGGGACTGTTTCAGCATCAGACTTGGGGAATCACGTGTTTATTTACCTCTGTGACTCCACTGACGGGCTTTGCCCCGTCGGTAATTCATGGTGTCAGGAATTAATTATTTCTTGACACGGAGAACGCCGAATAAAGACGCTATGTTTGGTTCCACCTCCTTCATAGACGGCACTATTCTCCAAAACTATTGTAGATTCTTCCTACCAAAATGGGACAAAATTGGTGCCAACTATATACTTTTTTAAGATGGGTGCAGAGAAATGGGCCTCATTCTTGTCTACGGAATCTCCCCGTGGATAGTGCTCTACATGCCTGACCAAAATGTTGTTTTAAATTCTGCTTTTCCATATCTGCCAAATTTCCTGTTTACCTTGACTTTCTCGTCACTAGGTAATAGTGGTGTGGTTGCCAAGTCTCACGCCTGCAGTGATCAAAATGTATTTTTTTTTTTTTTTTTTTTGAGACAGAGTCTCACTCTTTTGCCCAGGCTAGAGTGCCATGGCGTCAGCCTTGCTCACAGCAACCTCAATCTCCTGGGCTCAAGCGATCCTCCTGCCTCAGCCTCCCGAGTAGCTGGGACTACAGGCATGAGCCACCATGCCCGGCTAATTTTTTCTATATATTTTTAGTTGTCTGATTAATTTCTTTCTATTTTTAGTAGAGGCGGGTCTTGCTCTTGCTCAGGCTGGTCTCGAACTCCTGAGCTCAAGCGATCCACCAGCCTCGGCCTCCCAGAGTGCTAGGATTACAGGCGTGAGCCACCGCGCCCGGCCCAAAATGTTTTTTATAGGGCCTTACTTATGAAATCAAAAACTATTCTTCATTACTTTAATATGAACATTTTAATATTTAAAATATTAAAGCTAAAATTTTAAAGGAAACCAGAGTCCATCAATCCAAAATATATATTTTCGGGGGCGGGGGGCAAAGGCAACATACATAACCTAAACATTTGTACCCCCATAATATGCTGAAATTAAAAAAATATATATATTTTTTCAACAGCAAAATTAATGTATCCAAGCTACATGTTCGGCCTGGAATATAATGTTTTACATGTGGATTGAGCATGGAGAATATGAGGCAAATTAATATTTTTATACCAAAGTTGACTTTATACGTCTCGTCATTGAAAGTAAGAAGTTTCAATCTTAAGAAACCTGCAAAGATGTACTTCCAATCTCTTAAAAAAGGACTATTGAGACTACCGAACACACAAGTACATCACCCTCGTCAGAGAAAGCTGCCGCATTTATGAAAGCATGTCGTGTAGACACATAGCTGCACACACACACGGCGTGGGCCTTGCTCCCGTGGCGTGCCACGTGCTTAAAGGGAAGGCTCCATTAGGTTTTTCACAGTCCTCAGGAGGGACTGGTTCATTCCTGTGTTTGAAGCTTTAAAATGTGTTTCTTATCTTAGAACAACAGTATAGAAAAAGACTTAACAACGTATAGGTTAGTTGAGGGAGGAGAATTTGGCGGAAATGCCAACCGCAGATTAGAGGCAGAAGACCCTTGGAAAGAGAGAGAGAGAGATCCGTGTTCAAGACGTGAAGGCAGCTGGCAGCTTAGAAACAAGCGAGCTTAGAGTTTGCAGCGCAAGTCAGAGAACCGCTCCCCGTGGGTAAGCCCGGCTGGGCCGTCTGTCAGATTGCTATCACCCACATATCTGTTAATCCTGGAACCGCTTCTCGAATGTGGGCTCATTCCTGGCCTCTCTCCAAGTCCCAGCAAACTAATACACGCCGAGGAAAAAGTTTACCCAAGTAATTAGAAATGCCATTTGTCACAAGCATTATCTGTTTCTTATAAATTATAAAAAATATTCGGATTTTTCCATCTCAGTCCAGTTCCATTATTAGAATGGATAATCGTGAGCTGGTTGTCCTTACCGGGACACTGGCTAGGATCCACCTGCTAGGATATACTGTATCCGATGCTTGAAACTTTTACTTAAAAAATAATGCACCACAAAAACTATAGAAGTTGCTTAGACTTGATCTTTCTTTTTTCTTTTTTTTTGAGACAGAGTCTCACTCTGTTGCCTGGGCTACAATGCCGTGGTGTCAGCCTAGCTCACGGCAACCTCAAACTCCTGGGCTTAAGCGATCCTCCTGCCTCAGCCTCCCGAGTAGCTGGGACTACAGGCATGCGCCACCATGCCCGGCTAATTTTTTCTATATATTTTTAGTTGTCCCGATAATTTCTTTCTATTTTTAATAGAGACGGGGTCTCACTCTTGCTCAGGCTGGTCTCGAACTCCTGAGCTCAAACAATCCGCCGGCCTCGGCCTCCCAGAGTGCTAGGATTACAGGCGTGAGCCACCGCGCTGGCCAGGCTTGATCTTGATCATGCTGACAGCCTGAGACTCCGTCCAGGGAGTGAGGAGGCCGCAGCAGGAGAGACGGTGGGTGGGCTTGGTGGGCAGAGCTGAGGTAGGTGTAGGGAAGGAGATGAAGGGAGATGGGGCCTCACATAGCTGTGCAGGGGCAGCCCCTGCAGGTCTCTGAAGAACCCCCCGGGTACTCGGATGCCTGTCCCGTAGAGGGTACCCAGCAGCCAGCCAGCGCTGGGCACAAAAATAGCAACACCTACAGGACTGTAGCCTTGTTGGGGACATTAGAAGCCCCCAGCTCTTTTTCAGCCTTCCTGAGTCCTGCCCAATCTCCCAGGGGCTGGCGTTGGGCAGGGAGGGGGAGGAGGCACTCAGAGCCTTCCTCTCGACTCCAAGTGCCGGGGCCAGAGTTCAAGCCTGCGCTGCGGAAGACGAGCATTGATTAGGCTTCGGCTGGGAGTTTTTAAACGAATAGGACTGAATCTCAAAGACCGAGATAAAGTTGTTCTCACAACCAAAAGATGCTGCAAAAATCATGGGCTCTGGTGGAGACGACACCCGGAGGAGAATGGGTGGGGGGGACTACCGCAGTATATTTGAGAGGCAATTACAGAAAACAGATACTTTCATTTTCATACCTTGAGGTATAATTCTTCCAGTAAAACCGCTACGTAAGTCCAACAGAATGGCTTCTAGTAATATATGAGAACTTTATGTAATTTCTAGCAGGGTTCATAATCGTTCAATGAGTTTATATAATGACGTGGGTAGAGTTATCTTAAAAATTACCTGTCAAGGTATTTATTCTCTCATTCAACAAAGGTTTATCAAACACACTCTGTGTGCCAGGCACTGTTGTAGCCACCAGGAATACACCACGACACAGAAGAGAGAACATCCCTATTCTCTTAGACCTGATATTCTAATGAGGAGAGAAACAATAAACAATACATATAATAAATAAGTAAATTGTGTCATGTAGTAAGAAGGCCTTGAGTGTTAAGGGAAACATACAGAAAGAATAGGGCCATTTGTGGGGAATCAAGAGTTTGAGGGAGGGGTTGCAGGTTGCAATATTTAATACCATACAGTCAGAGCAAGTCTCACTGAGATAGTATAATGTGAATAAAATCTTGGAGCCAAATTATATGATAAACATCTAATTCGCCAAGACAATCTTAATTCATCAGTGTGTAATTCTGTATTGTTGGGTATACTGTCTCATGTCTTCAGACCTAAAATCAAGAATGGAAAAAAAACCCAAAATTATCAAAACGTAGAAATTAACTATATTAGAGTCAACCAAATTGTTGCATTCCCAGAGGGCTCTGAATTATTTACAAAGTGAAACAAACTAATAACAGACCTAACATTTTATTGAAAAGCTCTATACCAGGAGATCCTTGCAACCCAGGCATTTTGGCAATCGATGCACTATATTGTATCCATAAAATCTGCTCCTTTTCAAACATGTGTTTTGTTCCCTACCACTGCCTTAAAAGGCACGCCATCTGTGTTTCCCAGAAGTGCTGTGCAAACTTCAACAGTTCCGTCTTCATATTGATCTAACCCTAATCAACTATGGTTACCATGACAACCTAGTAATTTTTCTTCTTCCTATTTTGGAACAAGTAGCAAGTATTCCATTTTGGTTAACTTCTAGAGTATTACGAAGTAATTCTTGAGGGTAAAAATGAATATTCGACTTACAGATTAATAATGGAGATGTCATTAACCCAGTTACCCATCAAGGGGCTATCGGTTTAAAATACTCTGATATGTGCCAGTCCTAAAGAAACCACCAATATTATTTCAAAACATAAGTAAAATTATTGTAGTCCATCCAGAAGGAAAAAAAAAAAAGTAAAAAAAAATTCTCTAGTAGGTAAAGTATTAGGAAAATGAGAAACTTCAACTATATAGGTGCTTTAAAAGAGTATCATACAACTATGTATTCATCAGAAACACACATTAATGTTTCCATACATTATAAAGATTGTATCTTTATCTTCTCTGATCTTAAATGATCCGATAAACATTTTAGGATCACCCAAAATTATATAGCCCATTTTAGATAGTATCAACACAGAAACACTAAAAAAAATTTTTTCCTTATAAAAGGTTCTTCTTGAGATTAATCTCTAGGATCTAGGAGTAGTATAAAATATGCTGTCTGTCTTTAAGAATTTTTAATTATTTAATTGGGAAGATAAAGACACACACACAAGAGCAGCTGATCAGAACGAGGAAGCTGAGTTTTAGTTCTGAATGTGGGTTTGTGAGCAGTTCGCAACCTCCCCACATCGCAATTTTTTTAAAAAATCTATACTGTATTGTAAAGGAAATGAACGTGATTATTTCTGAGGTCTTCTAGAGTTCCAAAATTCTAAGATTCTCTAAAACAGGCAATGGTAAGTATCTACTGGGACTTCATTAAAATAAGTCTTCACAAAAACTACTACTGGTCTGAAAGATGCAATTTTTACCTCATTTTACATATAATTAAACAGAAGCTAAAAGAGTAAAATGGCTTGGCATAGCTGACATGAGGAAGAGGAAGATAGGAAAGGCAGTCTGGTCCCTCTTCTGAGCCAAAGTATGAGTAGACGGGGCAGATCAGGACAGAGAAGCAGATGTGGTCTTCCTTATCAGTGCTGTTCTGGAAAAGAAACTCTGGGTTGGCCAATCTGAGAACTGGGTGAGTAAATGCTTCTATGGGGCAGGGATGGTTAAGAAACTTTCTTGGCCAGGCATGGTGGCTCACGCCTGTAATCCCAGCACTCTGGGAGGCTGAGGGAGGAGAATCACTTGCGGTCAGGAGTTTGAGACCAACCTGGGCAGCATAGCAAGACCCCATCTCTGCAAAAAATAGAAAAATTAGCCAGGGGTGGTGGCATGCGCCTGTAGTCCCAGCTACTCAGGAGAGACTGAGGGAAGAAATCAGTTGAGCCCAGGAGTCTGAAGCTGCTGTGAGCTATGATGATGCCACTGCTCTCCAGCCTGGGCAATAGAGCCAGACAGAGACAGACTCTGTCTCAAAAAAAAAAAAAAAAAAAAAAAAAAAAAAAAAAAAAAAAAAAAAAAAAAAAAAAAAAAAAAAAAAAAAAGGAAACTCACTAAATCTAAGCATTGAGGGAAAACAAAAAATATATTTCCATATTATGTCTGTACTGAAAACATTTGAATTCAAAATAAGACCTAAGTACCTGCAAAGAAATTTCTATATAACCTTAGCATTACTTAGGGGTATAATAAATTCACATGTGACACTGAGTGATTCATCAGATCAGCGTGGCTGACAGTTGGTCTCACATGCACACTATACATCTGTCATCGTGACTATAACGAAATCTGCTAGGAGATGAATTTGCTTTTTGTTTGAAAACAGCTTCGAATTAATCAGTGAATGATCCAAGTTTATGGCATTTTTCATAGAAATTTTCTAGAGGAAAAAACTATTAGAAAATAGTATACAAATTTTCTGCCTTACCCTGTGGCCAATCATGACTTTTACACTTCCATTATATTTGAAAATGGTTTGTAAATGCAAATCTGAAGCAATACACCCTTAAAATATCACTAACCACCTAAAGGTTGTAGCTTTCCATTTTCCACTTTTATCTGGTCCATCTTTTGGTGGCTCTAAGAACTCGGATTTTAGCTGCCATCTTGTAAATATGACATCGTGAGTCCACCAGTTCAAACCAGCACGGAATTAGGACAAAGAACAATTTCTCAGATGAACTCATAAAGGTTAGAGAACTGTTAGAACCACAAGGACCAACATTTTCATGAAAGGACTTTGATCAGAATTCAAAGCTATTATTTCCTTCAAACTCTCCTTCCCCTGACCTCATGCAAAGAATTACAGGGATATAAACACACACGAAACATACATTTTGTTTTAGTCTTTGGCTTTAAAACTATTTCTTATGTAGTCATCACCATGGCAAATGAAAGAAAAATTTTTAAAAATTAAAAAATAAAAAAAAAAATTATTTCTACTCTACCTGTCCTCTTCTAACTTCCCCCAAAATGCTAACCAAACTCCAAGTGCACAAGCTCTAACATTCACAGTATGGAAAGGTTTGACACAGTCTTCAAAACCCACAGTTAGTAGTAAAGACCCTAAAGTACTCTGACGCTGAATTAACTTTATTTGAGGGGAGAACAACGAGTAGAAGGAAATGGTGGTTAGCCCCTTAGTGGGAAATTTACTCTGGTCACACGTGGAAAAAACAGGACTCCGAATTGTCGGTCATCTCTGTTCAAAGCTATTGACTTAGAGTTAAAATGTGGCCCATTTATGGGATTGCATAAAAATCGAACACCATTCTACGGAAAGGGGGTACGGGTTGGAACCCCAGAACTGAGCTGGCATTCCAGGTCGAAGTCAAAGCAAACGCTTTCCCACGTTTAAATGTTCTCTTTGTGGCAAGATGCAGCACGAGGAGATGTTGAAATCGCTGCAGCTAAGGAAAAAAGATCGGCTGATCTCATCTCTACTGCAGTTGATGCTCTGAGATGATGCTGAAAATGCCATCACTGAGGCAACGTGGGGGAAATGTATTCCGTTCTGTTTCTCTACTCGAAAATATTAATACTTTCAGGATGCTAAATCTTTCCTCAGAGGCATTTCCAACGCTGGAAGCCTGCCACACAGCTACCGATTCTATAAACACTTAGAAGTATTTCCTAGCTCATTTGAATTTTAAATAATTGAAATTATAACGTGCTGAGTAAGAATTCAGGCTTTTCCGTAATAAACATAAGTCAAATGTCATGAAGTTTAAACATCTCCTTCATTTATTTTCTAGAACGTATACTTCACAATCTGGCAAGTGAACGTAAGATGTTATTACAGACAGACACTGAAATAACCCACTCTTTTCAGTTTAAACACTACTGAGCTGAAGAAAATCAGATTATGTAAGAAGGTCTCATGTGTCATTCTCTGTAACAGGTAAGCGCCGCATCCTTTATCACTATATATGGCAAATTTTTACAGTGTACTTTTCATATCTTCAAACTGCAGTTCAACTCATCATGTTTTGGGCCTGTGAGCTGAGTATTGTCCCACGTGCCAGGAGAAACACAATGACAGTGGGTCACCGTGCTCTGAGAGCCTTCACCTAACAGAGAGGTAGGTTACGGAGTTACAGGAAGTGCCGTCAGACTTGCACAGACATGGCACCGTGGGGACCCATGGGAAGGTGGGTCATCAAAATGAAGAGATTTTGGTACTGGGATTTTGGTACGATTTTTAGAATTTCTCCAATTGCAGTGAGAGAAGACCCTAGGTAAAGAGAAAATGCGGGAGAAAACTGATGGAAAGAAGACTTAAAAGATCTTAAAAATCTTAAAATAGCAAGAAATTCACTTGGTTAAGAATAGGTATGTGGAAGATCTCAGAGCAAGAAGGGTAGAGATGTGTTAGAAATTAGTGCGTTATTTTGAGTTATTCCCGATGGTCAGTATAAACTTTGATGCATAATCATGTAAATTTCAAATTTATTTATTTACCAGGTAACTATAGATGATCAAAGTATTGATCAGGTTCTACAGATATAGGGGTGAACAAGGTCGTCTGGGCTCCCTCATTAGTGGCTTTTGTTTAGATAAACATGTAGCCAAAGGGACAAGACAATTTCAGATCAGTAAGTGCTATGAAGGAAATAAATCTGAGTGATGGGTTAGAAAGGGACCAAAACAGGATTATTTCAATAGAGCAGTTAAGGAAAGACTCTCTTGGGCTGCTGACGTCTATCTGAACTGAACAAAAAGGCCGATGACAGGATGAGTGGGGGGAAGAGTGTTCCAGACAGAGGGAACAGAAAGTACGAAAGGGACCGAAGTGTAGATTCGCATTGCATAACTAAGAACAAACTGGTCTGGTCGGTTCTCAGTGAGTACGGGGCGTCATCTCAAGATGAGGCTAGAGGGATGCAAAGACCAGGTAAAATAAGGCATTGGGATTATCATTTAAACCCAGTGGGAAGTCATCAGAGCGTTATATGAAAAGTGGTGACAGGAACTGACCTGGACTTTTAAAAGATCACTCCGGTAGTTGTGTAGACAATGAATGAAAAACGTAGATGCATGAAGTTTGGAGACTGCTGTAATGCAAGAGAAAGGATGTAACATCCTGGACCAGGGGACGGCAACGGAGATGCAGACAGGTGGACAGATTTAGGGCACATTTTGGAGGCAGAGACAGAACAACTCAGGAATGGGCTGGGTGTGCAGGGAAGCGAAGAAACCAAGAAGACGCCTGGAGTTTTGTCTTGAGCTACAAGTTTGATGATAGTACCATTTATTGAGACAGGTGAATGGGAGTAATATGAGTGATGGAAAAATTAAGACTTCTGTTTTGAACAAGCTAAGTTGAAAGCGTATTATCGTGCGAGTGGGTGTCTTGGGCAGGGGGTTGGTTATACAAGTCAGGAAGCCAGGACGGGTCCGAGCTGGAGATAACTGTGACCCGTGTCAGCCCATCGGTGGTGTTTAAAGCCACATGATTGAATGAGATCAGCCCAAAAGGGAACAGTGTTACAGACGCTGGCCCAAGACAGGGGCCTAAAAAACTCCAGAATTTAGAGACTGCAAAGGGAAGAGAAGTCGGCAAGGTGATCCAGACGATGGCCAGAAAGACAGTGAGATGATCCTCTGATGTTTGACCTACTTCCATGAACTCAAGTAGCAGATCCATCTCAGATCTCTACTGCTCATCTGGCAGAGTTCCCAGTTCGAATCTCCAACTGTGTCCTCGTCACCTGTCCCTGCGTGTCCCACAGGTGCTTAGACTCAACGTACCCAAAACTGAGCTCGTTGTCTTTTGCTGCAAACCTGCCCTCTGTATTCCCTGTCGGAGGGAGCGGTACAATCGTTCACCCAGTTACTTAGGAAGAAACCTTGGATGTTTCTTTCTTCTTTCGTATGAATACAAACAACCTGTCAATCGCCAGGTACTGTTGGTTCTACCTTCTTATCATCTCTGGAGTCTGTAACTATCCACACCCTCACTCTGGTGACCAGGGCTCGTGCTGTCCCCATCTTGTTCCTGGAGTACCGGAACATTCCGCCGAATGGCCTTCTTGCCTCCAGCCTCGCTCACCTTCTATCTATTCTTCACGCCAAAGCCCAGTGCTGGATACCGTCTCTTCTCAACTCGCTGACCACCCTTCCGTAGGTCTCTTAGTGCTCACACCTCTAAGTTTAAGATTTCTGAATTTTCTTAAAGACATCCTCTATTTAATAAAAATAGCTTCACTATGGAAGAGTAAAATTGTATGTTTTTAAATCCATTAAGAAGCACACAAAAAATGACAGAAATCTGTTACCATGTTTCTGTTCTGTTCCCATTGGGACAAACCAACCTGGCATACGTCCTATTTTAGTTAAAAGAAAGTTGTTGTCGGCCAAGGACCTGCATCAATGCGAATAGAATATGTAGACCTCTCGCCCCGGAAGTCAGTGCAGCCAACTGTTTAACACAGAGATCCGAAGTTGGTGAGCTGTGTTGCCAGGATTCTCCAGAGTATGTCAGTCAGCAGAAAGAGAGAAATTTCAGATTTCCTCTCTATCTGGCTGAAGACCCATTTTGATACAGAAAGCTGTTATGACATTTGATTTGTCCTAGAACAAATTCACACTTTAAATACTGTTAATCATGTGTAAACTGACACATGGTTAATCAGACTCAAGCTTAATAAGCCTGGTTAAATAACTCACAGCTAGAATATACACCAGGGGTGAATGGAGAAAAATATTCAAGCATTTACCCCGGTGTATTCAGCTGTGCCGGAAGCCCCTCACCCAAACATATACACCACATACGAGGCATCTATTTGTATTTCTGTCGTACAAGTTCTACCTCGTTAAATACCAAACTTAATTAAAGTGGCATGCACTTTTGTTTTCCAGCAGACTTTAAAATTTGATAGCTTTATCCCTTTATTCCTAATTCACTCTAGAACACTCCTTACGTTTTGAATGTGAGATTGTATTTGCCGACAGCTCAGTTCTTTGGCAGAAGTAGACTGTTTTAACTGGCACCTCTTTGCTACGGCAGGTGACCACGTCAAGAAGCGGAAAGACACCAAAGAACAGAACTCCTGCTAAATCAATCCGAAACTTTGAGATTAACCAGAAACACGACCTACTCACCACTGTGCCTTTACCCGCTGCTGTTTTACTCTTCTTCGTTCTATAAGCTAATAAAAACAGTGAGGTATGCTCAGCAACTTCTCTATGATTGGAAAAGATTCAAGAGCTATAAAAAGATGAAATGGTAAAATAAAGATGCCCTAGTTAGATTCTTAAACTTGTATGTAAAAAAATCAATCAAGTCTCTTTGGGTCCCTTATACTTTGCTTAGAAGCAAGACAAATAATTAGATGATAAAAATAAATGAGAAAATCGGAGCTTCCCAATTTGGGAAATTGATGCTTCGGAGGACTCCAAACGCAATCCAGAGGAGCAGGCTGGGGAGTCCTGCTCGGTGCTGGCCGTTTGGACTGTTCGCAAACGGACGTCTTCTGCCACTTCCCAGCAACACAAAAAAGCACATGAAAATATGCTAAGAAGTCGTTTTATTCCCAGCTCTGTGAGCTGTATTTATTCTGCTAATGTCTAGCTGCATAAGGAAGGTGTTTACAGGTTGAGTGAGGAGGGACTCCTAAGACGGTAAATTTTTGTCTTAATTTCCCCTGTGCACTTACAGCATTACTTCCTAAGCTTTGAGATCTTTTTGAGAATCTCATGAAAGTAACTGGGCCCTCTTCTAGCAAAATTTATGTATAATTTTCAGCGAGTTTTTAAATTCCCACATGTTAATGCTTAGAATCCTCATCAGTTAGAAGTTTCATTTGAAGAGTTTGAGTTGAATTTAAAATGTAATAAAAAGCTTACTCCAAAACTTGTTTTACAAGATTTGGCTTATTTTTGTTCTTGTGAGATGACTGATAATTTATTCTCTCTTCCTGAAAGCCTGCTTTCTATTTTAGATTTCCTCAAAAGCAGTATCCAATATTAAAGTCATTTAAGAAGATAATTTCCATCACGTTCATGAACAAAATCAGCCTGGAGAACTTGTAGAGAAGTGGAAACGTAAGAGCAGATATCCAAGCTCTTTTCCCAATAAATAATTTAAATAATCAGAGAAAAACAAAAACTTGAAAATACCCCGAATTAGCACTAAAATGTCAGGGAATAGTGCCAGCTGAGAGGCAGAAAGTTTGAATAATTTTTAGATACAATGTAGATGAATCCACATTAAAATACCTTACCCAGAGCTTAACCACAGCCCCCCTTCTAAAGCCAGTTGTGGAGTCCTGTGGAAGGGAAGTAAAGGAAGCTCCGCAGACTGATCCATCACCCGCTTGTTTGGGAGGCACGGGTTGAGCTGCAGAAAACTAACAGAAAGAGAGAGACTCCGCGGTTGAAGCCCCCACCACCTGCATCATAGCAGAGGCCAATGGAAACAACAAACAGAAACTCAGCAGCGCTGCGGAGTCACTGCCTGAGCCGCACACCCTGGGGCAGGCTCACCCTGACGTGGGAAGATGTCTCTCCAACCAAAAAGCCCCCTCCTACTCCACAGCAGCAAGGACTAAAGGTAAAGGAGGCTTTGGAGAAACAGGTATGTCCTATTTAACCACAAAGCAACCACAGGTGGCAGTGCCGGGGAAAGGAAACATGTGCAAACTCAACAACCAGGATGCTTACGGGGAGCAGGACCCTTCTCTCACCTGGCTTCCCACTTAGAGTGGACCGACTTTGACAAGAGTGCTCGATTTGCTTAACCGGTAGGGCTCATGGGGAGAGGCAAAGGTTCCAACCGGATAGAGCTCTTCCCCAAACAGGTGGGTTGAAGCACCAAAAAGGGAAACCAGACATAACCAAATCATGAATCCAGACTAGAGGCCAGGATGAGTATATAAAAGAGACACAAATTGGGAGAGGTGAGGGAGAGGGAAGGCAGGAACTGATCTCTTAAGCAGTATTTTCAACAAAGAGAAACAAGTTTTTCAGTGATAATATTCTAAATGCCCCATTAGGAGAATATTTTAAACATTCTAAGATTTTATTATACTTTCGTGGGCACAGGTGAATTAGCCCTCCTTCAAGGATGTGTGACCAGGGGGAACAAATCCAGAATAGTACCTACGGAAAATAAAACTTCAGCTAAAATAAGGAAAAAAAAAACATCTTACCCAACAGTAAAAGAAGAACATGCTTTCAGAAACAATTTGCTTCCTATTCTAGAAATAAATTTTAGACCTCATGTACTTTATCCTGTCGAAGAAAGTTTTCATAGGCATTCTTTGAAACAGCAGATAAATGATTAAATTAGAAAATAGGCTGGGAAGAAAATTAAGAAGTTAAGGCAAGTAATGTTAGGTAATGTAATTCCACAACAAAATATACAACAGTATTACAAGAAGCAAAAACCAGAATACTGCAAATAGTAAAATTAGCCAACTGGAGAATAAGCTGGAGAGATTTCTTTCTTTTCCTAAGTAACTTTTTGCTCAAAGTGTAACTTTTGAGATAAAGAATTTCTGTAAATAACTAGAAGTACAGCACATCGCAAAATACACAGGCTGTAGCTAAAGTGTACAAGAGCCTTAAAACTCTTTTATTGACAAAACAAAATAGAACAAAAATAAATGATTTGAGTATCCTTAACAATTTAGGGAAACAAAGCAAACTGAAGCAAAGAAAAGTAATTGACGAAAAATATAAGAGAATTAATAACAAAAACATAGATAGTAGGCTTAATCAATAAATCTAAGAGTAGGTTCTTTGAAGAAGAATTTATTGAATAGAATAACTACGGCAATTAAAAAAACTAAATTAGCATAGACGGAGGTGCTCTATTTACAGATACGGAGAATATTAAAAGAATAATAAAATTCCATGTACTTTGAACCAATAAATTAGAAAACCTAGACAGACTGAATGGTGTTATAGGGATTATAGGGAAATATATACCACTAAAATTATTAGTATCCCAAGAGGAGCTATAAAATCTAAATATATTTATACCTACGGAAAACAATGTTTAAATTTTTCAAATTTCCCTGCTATTAGACCCAGAGCCCAAATGTTGCCATAGACACACCTTTTCAATTTTCCAGGAAACATAGAATTCTTATGTTATTTAAATTTTATAAAGCACAGAAAAAGAAGGCAAAACTAACAGATTCCTCCATTAGTAAATTATCATGAGTAGTGGAGAGTACTTTTTTCTATCAACCATAATGCCTGATATTATTACATGGTATCTATATTTTTAGGCAATAGTAGCTCATTATTCATTCAAATATCTATGTACTAAGGATTCAAGATTCCTGTCCCTGAGGAAGCGAGATGCCTAAAACATCATAAGAAAACAATATGATTAGTTTTCTAATAGATTATATGTAACATGCTTTAGAGGCATGAAAGACTAATTTGCCCCCAGATTGGGGATGACTTCATAGAGGCTCTGTATTCCTTATGATTAAACAAAACTTACTCAGATCTTTCCCAAGACACCCCCTGAAGGTCCTTAGTCACGGCTCTGACTGTTCTTGGTATTCCCTGCTGCTTGGCAGCGTGTTCAGGCAGGTGTGTTTTCCAAAGCCGGGCACTCCCTTCTGTGTAATCTAATATCCCGGCAAACACTTTCTCTGACACAAAGCACATTCGATTTCCAACTGATTACAGTATTGTTTGGGATATTTTCTTAAAAAGGAAATACGCTTCTTTTCCAGTAAATACTTAATTTAAAACCCTCTCCTAGGCTGGGCACGGTGGCTCACACCTGTAATCCTAGCGCTCTGGGAGGCCTAGGTGGGTGGATCGCTCAAGGTCAGGAGTTTGAGACCAGCTTGAGCAAGAGCGAGACCCCCATCTCTATTAAAAATAGAAAGAAATTAATCGGACAACTAAAAACATATAGAGAAAAAATTAGCCGGGCATGGTGATACATGCCTGTAATCCCAGCTACCTGGGAGGCTGAGGCAGTGGGATCGCTTGAGCCCAGGAGTTTGAGGTTGCTGTGAGCTAGGCCGACCCACAGCACTCTAGCCTGGGCAACAGAGCGAGATTCTGTCTCAAAAATAAATAAATAAAGTCCACGGTGCGAACCGAGGTTGGCAGGCCCGCTACCAGGGACATAGATGGATGTCACTGGGTCTCCTGGCAGGCGGGGCTGACTCTGGACCACGGTAGAGTTGAGGTCGCAGGGACACGTCAGGATCCGCACTCAAGACCAAGATCAGCAGACCTGCCACCAGGGGCTCGGAGAGGCACGTCTCCCATCAGTTCCCAGAGTAGACAGAACTGCTCCCGACGGTGGCAGGGCAGGGCTAAGACTGAGTTACAGAGCCACAGCTAGGAATGGGGTTAGGGTCCCTGCTAACAAGGGCACGGGCAGGTATCTGAGTCCCCAGGTGGTCAGGACTGGCTCTGGGCAGTGGCAGACTGGGGCTGAAGCTGCTGATGCTCATATTCTACTGTGACTTAAACCAAACACTCTCACATTTCTATTAGCTAATATTAAATGTATCGTTACCTAATATTAAATGTATTATCTGCTGCTCCTGATAAACTGGTCATGTGTAAAATGTCTACCAATGGATCAAGGAAGAAAAATGCATTATTTGCAGAAACAAAAGGATAGTGCTTTCTCTGTCCCTAAGTAAAGGCAAAGTAACCACAAATTCAGAAATAAAAAAAGTTTTTTTCTACATGTTCAAGCCTACCTTCTAATTCGTCCTTAGGTTCATGATTCAGGAGAGTGTCAAACCCACTGAACAAATGCCTTCAAATTATTCCAGTAAGGCCAGGCTGGTTCAATGTTTGCTTGTTCTTTTTGGAGAAGAAGGAGAAAGACACCTTCCTCAGGTGCTACCTTGATGCAAAACCTCCAGTCCGTGGGGGCCGTCTACGTGAGCCATCAACTGAAAATATAAGGCTAACTTTTAAAGTTTTAAAAGTATGATGTTATAGCATGAAAACAGATCCCTTTTTCCTATAAAGTAAAATGCACAATGCCTCGACTTAACAAAGGGAAGAGTTAAAAATAGAAAAGATGAAGGACGTCATGCATAACAGTTGTGCTACATTTTATGTAAGATTTTGATTTTTTAAAAAAATATGACTGGTTCTTTCAATGACGAGCTTCTTTGTAAAATGAAATTAAATCAACATTTTAATCAGTAATATCGAAGAAAATGAAGAAGTCATGTTTATAAAATTTATGGAGGAAATAAAAGAGAGAGATAAGAAAACATGTATATCAACCAACAGATGGGATGAAAAAAGATTTTTATTTATTTCCCTAGGCTTAAAGGAAGGACCCAAAGTGACAAGATGGAATTTAATACATTAAAAGTTAAAATCTTCAACGTTGACTTAGAAAAACCACAATCACAAAGTGAAGGATTTGGTTTTTGCATGAACAAAAGACAAAAATGACTATAATTCAATGTGATTAAATAGTCTGGTCTTGCTTTCAAAAAGCAAGTGTGCTTAAGGGATATATTAATAGATGTCAGTGTCCGGGCAACTAGAGAGCCCTCTGATGATCAGATCATATCTAAGATACCAAATACCAAACTTTAATATTTAAGGGACCATTAATTTAAAAATGGATCTGACATTCTTTAATGAAGGAGAGAAGACCTAGAGTGTCAGATTCTAACGTAACATGATACTAAACAATTAGAACTTTCTAAAAATGTATCAAATCAGTGAGTTTCCAATTCCTAGTCAGGTGCTAGATTAGTCCTTTTTCAGAAGTCAGTAAAGAAGGTTCCTGCATTGTATGGAAAGAGAATGTGCATTTTCATCAAGCCAAAATGCATAATTTTCTCAGATGACAATAATAGCAATTTTGTAAAAATGTTAATTCTTAGAAGTTTAGGAAAATATAGGAAATATTCTCTTGCCCTATTTTCTGGCTATTTCTCTTCCCAAACCTTTCCCTTCTGTCTCCTGTACCTGGCCTCAAAGATTTGAAGTTGGCATTTTATGATCTATTCCAGTTTCTGACCTATGTCAATAAAGCAAAATATCTTCCACATTATTAATAAAAGCTAAGTTAAACAAATTCGATATTATTTTCCTTCCTATAAGTCATTAGCACCTTCGCTCAACCAAAAAGCATTCACTAAATGCCTACTATGTGCTAGGCATCCAGCGATGCTTTCCTACCTTGCTACTCTAGGAAAACTCATGAACAGAATAAACATCTTAGTAATTTCAATTTTTCAAACATCTAAAAAGCGATTCACTTTCACTAAGTAAAACTTTTGAAAAAACAGAAAGAGACAACTAAAAATACAAATTAAACGAAACTACTATCTCTTACCTTAAATCTAATGCCGATTAAGGGGAAAAAACCTTTTAGAGACCATTTGGTTTTATATTTTGTTAATAGGTGCTACTGTTTTTGTTCTAAGTGAAATACACTTAAAATACCCAAATATTCGATTCTGCATTTGATGTAGGAGGGCATATGGACTGTCCTCTTTAGCTATGGATTTTAATGATCACGTACGGTTTGGCCAGGGAACCTGGAGCTCAGAGGTGTTTCCTGAAATGCTCTCTAGAGATCTCCCATCCATTCTCAGCTGTGTCCTAGTGACGTTCCAAACACCAGGTCAGCGACCCCAAACACATGGCCTCCCACAAGAGCCTATATTCCAAAGCATACTGACCATTTTCCTCTTCTCAGAGAAACAGAACAAAAAAACCCAAAACTGCTGGATAAGAAATCTACCATCAACTAAACTTTCTGTAATTTTCCAAATATCTCCAGCATTCACGTCTCACTCACTCTCCAAGGTCATGAGCCATGTTTATTCATCAAAAATTATCACCCAGTAGATGTCAAATATGATTCACATCAGCTCTCAAATTTCTCCTCCTACAGTGAAACGTTTATGTTCATTAATACTATTGAAATCAGAACACTGAACACATCCCCGAAGTCTCCCAAAATAGTCCAAAGCTCATAAAATTCAACTGTAACAAATTTAACTTTGGTAGGATACTTCAGGGGAAAAAAATTAAAGTATCGAATATGCCATAAGTGTTGGTTTCAATTAAAATCTCTCTTAGGTTCAAGCTCTGACACAATGTAACTCTGCATAGGAGATTATCACGTTTTGACGCTTCAAGTTCCAACGACCCGACCCCCACAGCTCTTCCCCCCACCCCCACTGAACCGGCACGAGCTGTGTCTGTTTTAAGAGGGGACCAGTGGGGGCCAGGAGAAATAAAATATACGAAAAATCATAAACTTTTTCTATTAAAGAGTGTGACCGAGAGCCCACTACGTAGCCACACACTGTGACAGACGTTAGGAATAAAAAGGTGAGACGCGGCCCTTGTCCTAGAGATTTGTTTGTGGAGACGACAGGCACAAACAAATGACTATAATCAGTGTGATGTTTGAGGAACAAAAATGCCACAAATGTGAAGCCTCCCTGATGGGAAACCTGAGCTGTGTCATCAAGAACAAAGGGCAGGAGAGACACAGTAAGTACGAAGACCCGAATACGTAAAACACAACGTCGTGTTCAGGATCTGCGAAGGGTTAGAATTAATTATGCCACGGAATGTCGGGAACAATCTGGTGGTGAGGAGGCCAAAGAGCTGTCAGGAGCCAGATGCAGAATATCGAGCACACGGTTTGGTCTGTTTCCTGTGGGCTGATGGTTTTCTGAACCGAGTTCTTCAAATCCCAGGGCTTCGCAGAGCTACCCAGGGCCACCCCGAAGAGGAGGCGGGTGGGAGCCCCCAAGACCCGTCCATGTCTGCGTTGGCCAGGCGAACTCCATTTTAATTGCAGAAACGTTAGGGGAGCGGGGGAAGCTCCTTCCGCTTTAGTGAAATTTGAAAACGGGTCCCCGCAGAAGGGTATGAAGAAAGCAGTGTCCATCATCAGATTTGCATCTAAGAGTGTGCACGCCGGGGGGCTTTGACCACCGGAAAAAACAAATAGAAGAATAGAGGAAGAGGGAACAAGTAGGAAATAATTAATTCGTGGAAGAAGAGAGAAGATTCTGAAGAGTGGAGAGAATGGGTGAAGGTGTGTCCAAGCTGGGTTTCTGGGGACGGGTGAAAAAGGAAATGGCGGGAGCTCTCTCCCAACGAGTTCTAGATTATCAGCAAAGCAGGAAGCCGGCGAGAGGATTTTAGAAAGGATGTTGTGTGTGTGTGTGTGTGTGTGTGTGTGTGTGTGTGTACATGCATGTATGTGTACATGTGCAAGCGTGAGGAGGATTTAAGATCTTAAGAAGATGGCCAAGGTGTTTTATTACAGTGTCCTTCCAAGACCACCAACCAAGACTCAAAACCGTGTGCGCCCTTGGTTGAGAATTATAAAAGTGTTGAGACGTACAGACCACACTAGTGCCTGCCCTCCACGGGTATTCGTGGGTTCCAGCACTCGTGGAGCAAACCAAGAGTGGATCAAAAATATTTGGGGGAAAAACGGATAGTTGTGTCTGTACTGTACATATACACATTTTTTTCCTTGTAATTATTTCCTAAACAATACAGTATAACGACTATTTACATAGCATTCACATTGTATTAGGTATTATAAATAATGTAGAGATAATTCAAAGTATATGGGAAGATGGGTGTCAATTATAGGAAAAGTCACCATTTTATTATATAAGGGTCTTGAGCATCTATGGATTTTGGCATCCAAGAGAGGTCCTGGAATCAACCTCCCATGGATACCGAGGGACAATTATAATAACACAATAACAGATTCTCTTAGAAAAGCATTAATTGTTCTCCCAATCTTCTTGACATTAAAAAAAAAAAAGCTAAGATAACTCATACTATTTTCACATTTTGACAAAGATGTCTGGCCAGATCGACGTCCGTGAAGATGGGTAAACATGTCTAGTGCTTCATTTGCACTGCAGATTTCTTTCAGAATACCGAGTGTTTTCACAAAGACTCTTTCATTTCTGCTTAAATATCCTGAGATCAACAGAAGCAGCTGAAACTGCACCTTTTAATGAGGAAACTGAAACAAGAACAGTGAAAATGACTCTCCCGGGGTACAGGCTATTTTAGCACGGCTTACTTGTTTCGAACCCAAAGGACATCTTGTGGGTGGGCTGCACCGATTCAAAAATGCTACAGGGCTCTGTGTGAATTCAGGGATTGCCAGACTTCTCAGCTCAATCCCTGAGAACGTCCACGGTCTTCCCTAAGTCAGTCTTTTCAGACAGACAGACAACCACCACCAATCTAGGCCTGAACGTATACACAAGACACCACACATGAGAGAGGTTTTGCTTTCACGTGGTTTCAGATATGACTTGTACCACGCCGTGAGGCATGTGTCATCGAGAGTCTAAAGAAGCATTTAAAGAAAGAATTGCAGAGCTATTACAAGTAGAAAAATTAACATTTTCTCTTTTAAATTCATTTCTGCTCTCTTGCTAGTAAATAGTTACGTTTTATTAAAAACAAATAACAGATGAGAAGCAGGAAGACCATTGTAGGAGGACAGTTTGAATAGAGCACTGTATTCGATGCTCTCTAGGGTCTATTTTTGCTCTAAAATCCTGTGACTCAAAGGATAAACTGATCAGGCTTGCTAGAACAAGGACCGTGGATTTCAGTTCAGCAAGGAAGAAACACTGAAGTCTTAATTTTAAAGTCTAGGTGGTGATTTAAATTTGAAGAAAATCAGGAACCATATCAGGAAAATCAAGCAGTTTGGTCTATTTTCTGCAGGCCCATGGTTTTGCAGGCCAAAGAGAAAAGCCATTTTTCTTCTGAAAGATAAACAGAAAATGAGTAGAGCATTAGAAATACCTATTCCTTCTCAAACTGTTGAAGAAATAGATGACACTGTAAATCAGAAAATGTCCATGATGGCTAGATGTAGGAGAAAATGATGAATTAAGTTAAGAAGAGTGAAGCTTCTAAACAAGTTAGAGCTGTTTCATGGGAAAGGGTAAAAAATGTTATTAATTGTTAATTAGAAGAATGCCTACAAGACAGTGCTAACGGGCAAGCTAAACCTTCTAATCCTATTCTCCACCAGCAAACCGGTGAAATACAAACCACCAACACTTCTGATAGACAGTGTTCACTGGGGAGCGGGTGGAAATTCTTACTACGGAGCCCTGGGTCTAGACCAGGTTTCGCAATGGCTAATGCCATGACCTTAGCTACTAACCATGACCTTAGGGAAGTCGTGTGACATCTGTGTATCCTTTTTCCTTCCATGACATGAGTCAGTTGGACTAGGCGATATCTGTCTAATGGTCCCAAGTTAATAAAGTTTCGATTCTCTGTCTCTTTGACTCAGTATAAAAATATAAAATTTGGATGCCAGTACTCTCATGCAAACAATTTTTGCACTATGTTACATGGATTTTAATGCATAGTGAAAACATCTCTGAGAAACTTAATTCAGCCCGTATGTCAAAAGTTACATAAACTCTACCTTTCGTAGCCTTAAGGGTGTCTGCGTGGATTGTCTCACTTCACTCACCTTCGATTCAAACTCATAACACCCCCAACCTTCCCTCCTTCCTTCAATGCCGACACTTAAAGCATTTTAAAGCTTTAAATCTTTGACTCTTCTCCTTTACTCCTTACGTGCAATTAGTGAGTAAATCCTCATGGTTTCCTTAAAATATATCGGATCTACCATTCTTCTTTTCTTTCTTCTCCCTTACCAAAACCCATGTTCTCATCTCCCAGATCACTCCGACCACTCCCTCCGTCTCCCTACTTTTCTAAATTTGTAATTTGTAAACATAATATTCCTAAGGACGTGAATTCACCTCGCTACTCGGCTGCTCTGACCGCTCCCCAGTATTTGCAGGACAGCATGAAATAAGCTTCGGCTTGGCCTCAGGGTTTTACAAAATTTGGCTGTGCCCTGCTTCTCCGTCTTGGCTCTCCGCACTTGTCACCGTGAGCTCTCTACAAAGTAGCCTCCCCTCTGCCCGGCCCACCCCTGCCCTCAAAGCCAACATCCCTAATTTCACTCTGTGTCATTCTATTTCCCCTCCATGTCTCTGCACCGGATGCCATGCCTGATCCATCCAAATTCTTCCCGTCCTTCAAGATCTAATCCGCGCCCTGCCACTCTCCCCTGTGAAGCCTCCTCTTACTGTCATGGTCCAGATGGACCTTGCCATTCCTCGAAGTTCCTATGTGTGTCTCTTACTTGGGAATACGGGCAAACGTTTATTGATGGGATCTGACTAAGCGGTATAAGACGCTCTGATTCTCTTAGACTCACTCTGTGTAAACCTTTCGCTACTCTGGGTCTTTACGCTTTTCTTCACTCCCTGGAATAATCATCTCCCACTTAACTTCATGGCCTGTTTCTATATCTTTATCGGAATTTTACTCGAAACATAATCTCATAAAGCTCCCTTCCTTGACTACTGTACCTTTAATTACTACTTCTCCATGCCACCCAACTTTTTCATATATACATGAAAAAATACATATATATTTCCTAGCACTTCATGGTACTTAGCACATCTTACTTATTTATCTTGTTTATGTCTTTCTCCCACTCTAAACTCTACTCAAGTTCAACAGCAACAGAGACTTTTGTCTATTACGCTCATTAATGCTCAAGAAATACTTTTGAATGAATTCATATTTTAAAAACTGAAAACAGAATAGCAATAAATAATAAAACAAATGCTAATATAAAATTGAGAGCTTACTATGTGCCAGGCTGTGTACATATTATCCATAAAACAATCTTATTATTATCTATTATTACCTACTTTCCTCCTTGCTATATAAAGCAAGGTTTAAAGAGGTTAAATAATTTTTCTGAGAACAAACCACTAATAAATGTACCAAAAAATAAGCCCAAGGCTTATTTATTACTGAAAATAAGTGCTAGGCTGAGCTTATCCAATCGTAAACAGCAAAATTAAGATTTTTGGGGGGCTATGGAGGAAGAACTCCTCAGAGAGCTGCTTATAAAACCTTTTCCCAAGAAGCTAATATTTTAATTTGTTGTCCTCTTTTTTTGTTAGTCGTTTATTTTATACTTTTCCATAAACTTTTGCGCTTCCTTCTTTATCTGCCCTTTACCTCCAGCGGAGAATATCTTCAAACATTATGACTTCACTAAAGAGTAAAAATTCCATCTTAAAAAGACATTTTCAGTTCCCATGCAAAAGACACGAACAGAACGAGTAGCCACAGTTCTCATGATGTGAGGTAAGGCAATCGTTAAAGAGGGAGGGGAAAAGAAAAGAATTGCTTTATTCTAATTACCTAAGATTTTCCAGCATGACAGGGGAAAGAGGAAGTCTATTTTCAGTGACAATGATTACTCTAAAAATATTAGCATGCAAGGGAAAATTTTCATTCTGAGTTATTACTGTGCTGAGTTCTCTTTCCCTCGCAGAGCAACTTAAAATTCCCAGAGAGGTGATCAACACAGATGAACTTGCCCTGTGTCTTGAAAATGGCAACATCCAGGAATCGCAGGCATTTCCCTACGTGCGCACTGCAAAGGATTTCTCAGCAAGAGCGAGACCCCGTCTCTACTAAAAATAGAAATTAATCGGACAACTAAAAAGATATAGAAAAAAAAAAAATTAGCCGGGCATGGTGGCACATGCCTGTAGTCCCAGCTACCTGGGAGGCTGAGAGACAGGAGGATCGCTTGAGCCCAGGAGTTGGCGGTTGCTGTGAGCTAGGCTGACACCACCACGGCCCTCTAGCCCGGGCAAGAGAGTGAGACTCTGTCTCAAAAAAAAAAAAAAAAAAAAGGGGGGATTTCTCAGCACCAGGACAGTCCCCAACAAGTAGCAAGTGGCAGAGTGGATACTTATATACTCAGGTGTCTGGAGTGAGGGCCGAGATTACAAGCTTTTGAGAAGATGTATTATGCTGAATGCATAAACAGGATTCAGTGAAAATGAAGCTGAATTACCTGCTAAAAGAGTTATAGAAGAAAAAAATGACTAATTCTTCTTTTTCGCTCCCTAACCTCCAGTTTCTTCCCTACGATGTTCCTTGAATTTTAACTGGCTTACAGCACAGGCGAAGGGATATAGTATAGAATTCATTCTACTCTTCACCTTAAATATTTTGGAAAAAATTACATGATTTCCCTGCTTCTCTACCTGCATATATGTGAAAATGGTCTGACAACCCTTAGGTTAGGATACTGAGCAGCTCATTGACATTCAGAGCAAATTGATTTTTATTAAGACCAATTATAAGAACATGATGAAAAAAGTATTTAGTGTCTTGCCCTCTGTCATTGTCTATTTGTATTTTCAGGAAATCACACAAAAAAACCACATAGGTTCTCCTGGGATCTGCCGTAATTTACTCTCTGCTGATTCTATGGTGCTAAAATGTCCTCAAACCCGGCTGCCTGGGCTTCACAGGGGCTGACTTGTCAGACCAGCAAATAACCACAAATACCTCTTATTTGGTCCTTAACAAGATTGAAACAAAGTGGCTATAAATGAGGTAAAAATGGAGAACAGAAATACCGTAACATGTGGTTATGACTATCACATGTCTCTATATTTACAGTTACCTATGAATGATTCTTACCTCTTTTTAAAAAATTCATAGACATTGAGAATCTGGTGAAAATGTTTATTTTCTCCAGAAAAATACAGGCAAGTCAGCACACAACTTTAGGGGATTCATAGATCTTATCGTCTAATCCACGTGTCCAAAGCACAGGTCATGAAGGTATTTGAGAGAGCGCAAAGTTATTCAGAGTTGAAGGTTGGAAGAGAGATTCACTGTTAAGTTGGAATAAACTCATACTTGCAAAACAAGCATCACCTGTCTCCCCCTACCCCAAAATCTTACCAGCAGCTCCGTCCCTCACTGCTCCGCCTGGATCATGTCCTGCCGGCCGCTGCTGAGCCCATCTTCTGCTTCCAAGCGGGGTAACTCAACGGGAGCAAAGGCGAGTAGACAATCTTGAGAGAGTGTGCCACTGAATGTTCGCCAGCCTAGGAAAGACACAGCGTTTGGATATTTTTAAGTTAGCAAAAAGCAACAGGACATATGCATCTGGCATGAAAGCTATCACGAAGAGTTTAAAAGGTTCTAGATACCTATAATGACCTAGTTCCTTTACACTGTTGGCTACTAAAAATTTTAGGGTTAGAGCATCTTTCTCAAAGCAATGCCACTCTCAAATGCACCCTAATAATATTGTCTGATATTTGTGGGGCACTTTGCAATGCCCAGAGCACTGATGGTCCCCACATCCTGACTGCATCATCAGCTAGACTTGGGAACCACTGCCTTATATTCCTTCATCTGTTGCGCCCACTGGTGCTCAGCCTGGTTTACGGGAGCATCACCTGGGCGCAAAGCTGAACATTTATGCTCAGAGACTCTGACTTGGTGGGCTCAGAGGAAGCTTTATTCCCCCAGGTAATTCTAAGGTGAAGCCAGGATTGCGAATCATTAGAGTAAGCCCTTCTACTTGTTGAGACGTAGCACCAACTTAACTCACAAACAGCAAATATTTATTCAGTATGTACCACATCAAGACAATGGGCTGAGTGCTATGAAAAAGGTAAAGCATCATAACATGTGTTTCCTTTTCTCAATCAAGGGCTTTAATTTAGTTGGAGAGACTGGACACGTACCTTAAAAAGATCACCTAATAAAATGCATGTTTTAAAAACACACGTAAGACTTCATTTGGTCTAAACCGTAGTGAAAATCTTGGGTGCCACAAAAAATAGAAGTTACTATGCACCAAAGGAAGGGAGAAAGTTTAATGCATTCTAGAAGTCCATTGACTTCTAAGAGCAGGTGAAACGAAGAGAAAGAGAGAAACGGGGAGAGAGCATTGTTTTCAGGCAAAGATACAGCTACAGAAATGCTCACAGCAAACCGGGGAGACTAAGATGCCCACTCTGACTGGAGGGTCTCTATAAAGGAGACACAGATTTGAAACAGAATCTAAAGAGCTTTGGTAAAACGGGTAAAGGAGTTGGGCCATTCTCCTGAATATCCGGAAATAGCATTGGAATATCCTTAAATGGTGTCGGAAGCTCATGCCGTAGGGCTCTTAGTAAATTTACCGAGCTCTCAGTAAATGTCAGACACTATGCTAGACGCACCTCCTATGGTTCCTCATTTAACACTCACGGAAATCTGGTAAGGTAGTTCCTGTTATTCCTGTTGTACAGAGTGAGAAGGGAGATCTCTCAATATTTTCTCAAAGTCACATAGGTAAAAATAGTAAGCTGAGACTAGGACACGGTGTTAAGATTTAAGGGGTGTTTCGAGATACAATTTGCACATCATAAAATTCTCCTTTGTAAATTATATTGACACTATCTAATTCCGACATTTTCATCACTCCCAGAATAAACCCAGTACCCTGAGGAGTCTGTTCTCATTCATGCTTCCCCCAGGCCTTGGTGACGTTAATCGAGTTTCTGTCTCTATGGATTTACCTATTCTGAACAGTTCGTATAAATGAAATCAGACACAAGGTATGTGTAACACAAAGTTGCCATCCAAACCATATGCAAGCATACGGTTCTGTAGCATTGAGTACATTCACAAGGTTATGCAACAATTACCACCAACCAGCCCCGGAATTTTTCACCTTCCTAAACAGAAACTCTGTGTTCCTTGAACAATAACTCCCTATTCTTCCCTCCTCCCAGCCCCATCATTCTATGTTCTGCCTATGACTGTTCTAGGCACCTCATGTAAGTGGAATCATCTATCTGCCCTTCTGCAACTGGCTTATTTCACTCATCATAACATATTCAAGATTCATCCATGTTGTGACACGTGTCACAATCTCCTTCCTTTTAGAGGCCGAATAATAATCCATTTTGTGTCTACACCACATTTTGTTTATCCATTCATCCATCAACAGACATCTGGGTTGCTTCCACCTTTTAGCTACTGTGAACAGTGCTGCGATGAACAGGGATGGACAACATTTGCAAGTTTGTGAGTGAACGTAACTTTCAATTCTCTAGGAGCGGATTCCTAGGAGTAGAAAAGCTGGATTGTGCGGTGGTTCCAGGCTCAACCTGCCAAACAGGTTTTGCAAAGTGGCTGCATTATTTACATTCCCATCGTCAACGTACTAGGGTTCTGATTTTTCCACATCCTCACCGACACTTGTTACTGTACGCCTTTTTATTACGTCCATTCCAGCGAGTGTGAAGTAGAAGATTTAGGTATTATATAAATAATCACACACAAGATACTGGCTTACTGCAGTAGTTCAAGTGTAAGGGTCTGACCCAGACAGTGGCAGAAGAAATGAAATAAAACGATCAAACAGGGAAATCTTACAGACAAAGAAATGAACAGCATCTGGTAACATTCTAGGTGTAGGGAGGAAAAACTCAATTGTAGTCATAAAGCTTTGAGTTTGGCTGCTTGAACGCATGATGGTATTAATCAGAGAAACATAGTTCTAAAAAGAGATCTGAAATGGCAAAATAGTTCTTGACATGATGCATTTGAGAAAGATCTATGTATTCCAAGTAAATAATCATCAGGCAGGTGAAGCTGAAGTTCAGGAGGGTCGGGGTTGGAGACAATGAACTATGTCCTTTTTCTTTCTTTTCATTTTTGGAAACGGTTAAAGAAGTATTGGTAAGATGAGGAGAGGGTCATAGGTGCTTAGATTTCCAAGGCTGAGTTTAACAACTTATGAACCCAACACTGAGGAAGGCAGGGGAGGTTTTGCTTTCCTATTTTCTGTTTAAAATAGTAAAACTATACTTAATAGTAAGTAAATACAATATATTAAGCTCAGAGTTTTATCAGAACTTCAGCTGTAAGTCCCTGGAGTTACTATGCCGTTGTTATCTATACCGCAGGATGGTGGTGCCCTTGGTTCTCGGGATGGTGAGTGCGGGCGTACAGGACTGCTCTCTGAGGGCTGGCACGAGACTGAGGGTCCTAGAGGACCAAGTGTCGCCAAAAGCAGTTATCTGGTTGGCTAGGAATCAAGCTGGCAAACTATCAAGGAGAAACATGAAGTTCCAGTGTTCTATGCCCAGAACAGCCCCCTTAGTAAAAAGGGGCCGTCCCCAACAAATAGAATAGTTTCTGTGAGAACACAGTTCCTCGATGGTTAATAACCCTGGCTTTGTTCGGCTCTGGAAAGTCTCCACTATGATAATACACAGGAATAAATACAGTTATACACGGCACACGCGCTTGGATATCTGTTTTGAAATGAAAGCTTAATGATGCCATTTAGAATCCCGAGGCAAATATTCTCAAAGAAAATATGAAACATTGTCAGCCAGCTTATACATTGAGTTTTCCCTCTGACATGATGTACTGGGTTTTTTTCCCTTTTTTAATCATTTAGACAATAAAACAGAACATACATATAAAGGATAACTGCTGAAGACAGAGGCTAAGGTAAGAGCAATGGAAGGAGGGTAAAAAACAAAACTAAGAATAAAAGACTATCAGCACATTTAAATATTCTCACTTCCACACATATCTACGTTTTTAATTGATTAAAATATACTTTAAAGACTTCTCTTTGTTTCCCTAAACTGAAGCCCATTCAGGCCGGGTGCGGTGGCTCACGCCTGTAATCCTAGCACTCTGGGAGGCCGAGGCGGGAGGATCGCTTGAGCTCAGGAGTTTGAGACCAGCCTGAGCAAGAGCGAGACCCCGTCTCTACTAAAAATATAAATAAGTAAACTGAAGCCTATTCTACAATATTTCACCTTTATCAACCATCTACTATGTTTTAAAAAGGTAATATCTACTTTCTGCAGTATTTTCCAGAAAGGAAGATTTAAAAAAACAATGACGATAAAAAATAGATAAAATTTATTGAATGCATTCTAAATCATTTAATCTTCAAAATACTATCAGCTGTGTACCTTAGCACCCCTCAGGAGGTGGCAGGGCCTATACTCTTATTCAACAGGCTTCTTGGCCTCCACAGACATGGAGGAGATTCAATGAAAAAACCATTTCATTTTGGCGAAAGAGAAATAATTCTATATTTCACACCTTAGAGGTGGATGCTTTCAAAAAAATGGAAAAAAAGCCTTTTCTCTAAACAAGTCACTCTGCCTATAAATTTCTACATACATCCTTACAAATGAAGTACGTTGTGTAGGAATCATTCTCCTTCCAATAGATGCATCTGTTATTGATCAAATACTTACATTACAAACAGGGGACTATGTTCATCATGGTGGATGTAGCCCTTCCCTTCCCTTTTGTGATACTGACACACCTTCCCTGCGCGTTTCTTCCAAGATTTCCAGCAACAGAGGTTTCCTTCCTGTTGAAATGCTGCCTCAGCTCCTTGCCTACTTGCTGTGATTCTCCTCCAGGTTTAGACGGGGTCAGACTGGCATTCCCAGAACAGCAGGTTACTGACCTCAGTAGGATGTGCCCACAAAACGTTTCTTCTCCCATTACACATACACACACGCGCGCGCGCGCACACACACACACACACACACACACACACTCTCTCTCTCTCTCTCTTCTCTGCAAATAAATGATCTCAACTGTACAGAGCCCAGAGGGAGGTGCTATTGCAGAATATCAGCTACTTGGCAACGATGCTTGTTCTACTATTAATGCTTTTTTTAAAAAAAAAATCACTGCATAGTAGTTAAAGCTCTTAGAAGAAAATTAAAGACCTCATGTGTATTCACTTCCTGCTCCTCCTAACACAAAGTGGTGACTCCCAAGGAAGAATGCAGTAAGTGTTTGCAGAACAAATTCCACGAAGATAAAAACAAATTTATGCCATGCAAGGTTGATTCTAATCAAGTCTTTATGGAACCAGAATTGCCAAACGAAGCTGAAATATCAACCACCAGTAATAAACCACGCAGCACAGTATTTCCATTGCACAACAAGATTATTTAAGAACCAAACAGGAATGTAAGAGGAACAAGTATAAATTCATTTAGCATTGTGTGCAGATTATCAGATAAATTTATATAATTTCCAGAAAAAAAAAAGTTGTGGGAAGATAGATATTTTTAAAATAATAGGGATTTTAAAAAACTGAGATGCAAAACCCCACATTGGAAGAAACTACCAAATAAAAATCCAGCAGGAAGATCATATAAATTCCTGAACCTGAAACAGAAACATTTCCACAACACTCCGACGCTTGCTGGTACCCGACCTCTTTGGTCAGAGACTGTGCAAGTGGGCGTAGAACCTACAATTCCCTGTGACGTAGCTGCCGTTCCTAATACCCAGGCACTTTGAGGATGTCCTTAGCAATTTCGTGTAGTGTAGGGAAGGGGTTAAAGGGGAAGAAAGGGTAAAGAAAGGCAAGAAACTTCAAGTATTGGTGGTTGTATTTGTAAGGTGGACTGCAGGACGATCATTATACTGGGAGCTAGGTTTTGACCCGAATCTCGGAAGAACTCTCCTATAACTCCCATAAACCCATGAGCAAACTAAGGAGGTGGGCTGGCAGAAGAGACAATAAAGCATGAATCTATCTCAGGGGCTAATTCTGACTTTAATCCTCCATAACTTCATGAGCTTGAGCTGATCCCTTGAAGAAACTGGGGACTAAAGTCCATAAAATGTTAAATTGTATTATTTCTGTTCCAACCCAGCTTCAAGGCGTTCTGGGTCTATGACTTAGATACTAATCTGATTCAGATAGAACAAATATAGTTATAAGGAAAAGAGTTATTGTACAAATGAATAAGGTATAAAAACATGGGCAAAATTATACTGATGAAATTATTCCAATTTAAATACACATATATTAAAACATTACAAAGAATACTCCTTAAATTGTACCATGCCATTATAATTGATAGTCACAATGCTCATTATTGATTCCAAAGAGATTTTTTCAACATATATTCTATTCCTTTAGATTTGGCAACTTCATATTACAAAGTGATGTAATGGATTCTTGAGAGTAATGAGTCTAGATCATGGTTCACTTAGACCAAATTGCTAATCGCATCCATTTATAATAGTCATAGATTGAGGATCAATAACCTGGTGGACTGTGTCTTTTAAAAACTGCTTTAAATCTATAAAATTAACCTCGATATTTTAAAAAGGAGTTCATTTTTCCTATGTTTTGGTGAAAGTATTAGGCATATCCTAACCCTACCTTACAATTTCTTCAAGATGGATGGGAGTAAAAGAATGAATTCTTAAATCAATTACATTATAAATCATTCATAGTCCAAAGAATATCTTCACGGAAGGATGCCGTAAGTCATATGAGCTAAGGTTTAAGCATTAATATCATCAATACAAACATCGAAGGCTCATTATAAAAATCCTAATTCTTGATGAGATTGCAAACCATATAAAATGAAATTTTACACTAAACTGTATAACTGTTGACATTTTGACCTGTCACTATTTGGAAAAAAAAACCAATTCCTTCAGTGACAATACTGTATACATTTTTTATTTTAAAAATTTCATCAAATCTTATTTCTAATAAAAAGGCAAAGGAAAGGGAATTTATAAAAAAGATTTCAAAAGATACAGGAAAACTCTGAAGTTATGTTTACCTAGCTTATGTTTAAAAACTATGCATTTTGAAAATTGGGAGTGGCATTAATGACAATACTTTTGTCATAAGGTGTTCTTAAAAGCAGTTTAGTAAACATCAAGTTAAGACAAACAGATGTCTCTCTTGAGACGCAGCAGTGATAATCAAAATATTTAGCGGCCGGCATGTCAGAGCATGGCACACGGTGCCGGGGGAGGGTCCTGGAGGCACCCACTGGCCGTATCTTACTCTAGGTGCAGCATCGTGGGGAGGTCCAGGGAGTCATGGATGGGGAGGGGACCACAGCAGCTTAGGGCAGAATGATCAGCTACCTGGGAAATATTCCAGTGAACATCAGCACAATCGCACTCATGTGCACCTGCTACATATTAGCTCTGGCTGTTGCACAATTCTTAAATAAGGGATAAAGAAAGACATTAAGCAACTGTTACAAGTCTTTGCAAATCTACCACTTGTTACTGGAAAAAATGTAACTGTTAACTGCGGCTGTAGCCGGAGAGCAACATGATGGAGAAATACAGTAAACGAAATGAAAATTTAAAGATGAACCATTTTAACAATATTTTCAAAATCATACAGAAAAATTATATAAAATATTTTTGATAGAATTATTTAAAAATGAAAGTATGAGGTTAAACTGTCAAGCAATGACCAAGATGAATAGAATTTAAATATATTTCTCCCTAAGTAAAGAAGACATATAGTATAAAAAGCTGTAAATTCAATCACATTGAAGATTGGAGAGTCCTATCAATGAATGAGAAATCCAAATGAATATTTTTATAATAAACTAGTGACAATATTTTTCATGAAAGTAATTATCATTATCATATTAAACTGGATTTTCATGTCTTCAATTTCCTGGAAAAGAGGTAAAACTATTGCTGCTTATAAGTTGATTGCCTATGAACAAGCATACCATAATACTCGAGCAATAGCAGCATAAATACAAAACATGAAGTGCAATGTTACAGCTGTAGGAAATGAACTGCACGTTTAAAAAATGTTATAAACCATTTGTTTGTATTTGTTAACTCTTCTAGGCGGATCATCTGAACCTAAAGAGAGCAAGAATTTGTTGTTGTTGATTGTTCCGTGTTGAAAAGGATTGAAGTTACCTAGCGACCTCTGTGTTGTAGAGACCAACATAAAAGAAGATGGGACGTCTACCACCAGTTCTTCTAAAACGGAAGAGCACAAGTAAGTAGCAGAAAAGCACTATTTATGCTATGGTGCTCCGACATGCATTCTTTATCACATGGCAAAGTAAAAATCATCAGGAAATTCCCAAGAAAAGGGAACTCCTCTAAACGCATATTAATTGTGACTAACTTGAGAATTTACAAGCCACTACCATGCAGACACACAGACACACACACAGACCCACACTCCAAAATAATAATAACAACAACAATAACAAAAGACATGGCCAAAGAGTACATAGATCATAGCTTAGAAAGGAGGACTGAGTAACGGAAAATTTGTTAAGAGCTTTAAAATAGTCTAGGTAGAAATATAAATGAGCATAACAATGATTTGTAGAATCAGAGACTTTACTTTTAAACTTGTTTTGATAGGGCAAACAAAGAATGAAGAGTAAACCAGCACAGGAGGTAGTTAGGGAAAGCAAGTTCGACACAGAGGAATAAATGTGAGGATTTCAGTTATAAATAGTGATAAAAGGGCAATATCAATTAGAATGTGAAATATTGTTTGTTATAATGGGATAGAGAGAGGTAAATGGTAGGGAATATTTATATTTTAGAAAGTTTTTTTTTTAAGTGTAATGAAATACTAGTGTAGAAAACAAGCTCTGAAATAAACAAGGACACATGATCTAGCTCCCCAGTAAACTATATAACTTAAAACAGCTCAATAATTATAGAACATGTTTGCATATGTTTTACACATGTACAAGAGCAGGGAAGAACAGGCAAGTGGCAATTTGTATTTTCCTCCATGTATGAATGGCTGAGATTCTGGAATCTGAATAAGTATTTTAAGACTACGAAACAGTAAAATCACCATTTTAAAGCCATCGCTGAGCAAAGTGGACTTTGGCAAAAAGAAGTCACCGACTCTGCCTTTGGAGAAGTCTTTCGCGCCAAGCTGACCTGGGTTCATGGGCCACGGGCAATCAATACTGAGACTCTTGTCACCGACTTTGGACGAGAACCCAAGTGAAGGCTGGAACACGTAACTCCTTACGCCTGGAGATGTCAAAGTATCATTCCAAAGACAGGTCACTTACCAGCTGACCAGAAAGGCACAATAACTATTTCATCCTCCGAGAATCATCCAGTAAAAGAAGAAAAGGGAAACAAACAAATCAACAACCATTAGTACATGCATGTTATTTCAGCCCAGGAGCTATTAAAAAACAGATACTCTGCAACCTAGAGAAATGCCTTTCCTCTTGGGGAAGATGAGTAATACTAAAGAACCTAAGAGTGGGAGATAAATTTAATCATGTCTCACTAGGAATGCAGCTGTTTTGCAGGAGCTCACTGTAGACAGTCTTCCAGGGGGATGTCAATCTTCCCCCCAACAAGTGCCACTGAAATGACTTAACACTCTAGGTTTATGCCAGGTCAGGGTACACAGGTCACCTCCTGAATCATGAATGAAGTCATGCGTTATCAGAAAGCAAGTCAGAGGCGGCATAAATCATCTAAGCGTAACAGCTGACTGCAAATAACTTTCTATTATAAGCACTCATTTCCCAAATGATGAGGATATGTACCCTTCGTTTTTGGATGATAAACAAAAGGGAAAATCCTCACATAAAATTAAGCAAGACTTTACATCTTGAATACTCTGAGAAAAAGTATGGAGCCCATAGGTACAAAAAATGCAGAAGACACTTCTTAAAAAGGATGACTGCCCAAAATATTCAAAGAGCTCTCAAAACCCAATAATTTGAAAATAAAACTTAACTTTAAAAATGGGCAAAAGACCTGAACGGACACCTCACCAAAGAAGATATGTAAATGGAAAATAAGTACATGAAAAGATGTTCAACATCATACGTCATTAGGGAATTGCAAATTAAAACAGTGAGATACCACTACACATTAGGCCATTAAAATATGAAATGTCTGATTTTGAATCAAAAGTTATTATATCTCAAACAAGAAGCAGTACAATTAATCAAAGTATGCGCCTGAACTATCAACACAGTTTTGCCATTTTAACGGTAGCTTATTTATGCCAGCAGCGAAGAAGCTTGGAGAGCAAGTGGCGATGAAATCACAAAAGGCGTTTTCCACAGCTTGTTGAGAATTGAGTATTTTTCCTTGCAAGAAGTGGTCCAAAGCCTGGAAGAAGTGGTGGTCAGTTGGTGCAAGGTCTGGTGAATATGGTGGATGACAGAGAGTTTCTGAGTCCAGCCTCTGTAGTTTGAGCAGCGTTTTTTGCAACCATGTGGTCTTGCAAGAGGATTGGCCTGTCTCTATGGACCAATCTCAGCTGCTTAATCACAAGCATCTTCATCATTTCATCCAACTGGTTGCAGTGGACATCCGCTGTCATCAATTGACCAGGTTTCATGAAGCTGCAGTGGATAATACCAGCCCTGGACCACCAGACAGCACTATTAGCTTTTGTTGATGAATATTCGGTTTTGGGCTGTGTTTCAGCACTTCATCTTCATCCAACCATTGTGTCGAACACTTGGGATTGTCGAAAAGAATCCATTTTTCAACACACATAACAATACGGTGTAGAAATGGTTCACCTTTTTGTTGTGACAGCAAAGAAAGGCAAGCTTCCAGATGATTTCTCTTACGATGCTTGTTTAATTCATGCAGAACCCATCTACCCAGCTTCTTCACCTTGCCAATTTGTTTCAAATGGTCCAATATTGTTGGAATAGTAACGTCAAACCTTGCTGCTAATTCACACATAGGTTGAGATGGATTCGCTTCCACTACAGCTTTCAGCTCATCATTACCCACCTTAGTCTCAGGTCACCCACGTGGCTCATTTTCAAGATTAAAATCATCACAACAGAACTTCTCAAACCATCGATGTACTGCGTGTTCATCAGCCATGTCCTTCCCAAACACTTCATTGTTATCTCAAGCTGTCTGTGCTGCATTGGTTCCATCGTGGAACTCACGTTAAAAAATAACACGAATTTTTGACTTACCCGTGGTTTCACAAAAATTGCTCTAAAACAAAAAAAAGTTTGAAAGAGATAATCACAAGGCAAAATGTGCATCTAAAAGAATGAGCATGTGCCTTCGCAATTAAAAAAAACCAAAAACAAAAAATACCACAGGACTTGTCAAAGTGAAATGTCAGAGATTTCAACAGCCAAACTTAGTACTTAAGGAAATCGGACATTTCATACTTAATGACCTAACAGGAGGACCAAAATGAGAACACTGACAACAGCAAATGCTGATGAGAACGTGGAATGACAGGAATTTGGTTTGCAGCCTTTGAAGCATCATCAGCACTGAATGAAGGCAAGTGAATTATGCCCAACTATCTCTTGGATATCTGCTATCGCCTCCTCTATTTGCCTTTTAATGAAAAATCCATGTGAATTCTTCATTGCAAACAAGAGTGTGGGTCACTTAAGAAGGAGGCTGGGTTATTTTCCTTAAACCCAAGTTAGAAAACGTAGGTCAAAAAGAGGACTTGGGCTGGGCGCGGTGGCTCACGCCTGTAATCCTAGCACTCTGGGAGGCCGAGGCGGACGGATTGTTTGAGCTCAGGAGTTTGAGACCAGCCTGAGCAAGAGCGAGACCCCGTCTCTACTAAAAATAGAAAGAAATTAGCTGGACAACTAAATATATATAGAAAAAATTTGCCAGGCATGGTGGCGTGTGCCTGTAGTCCCAGCTACCCGGGAGGCTGAGGCAGGAGGATCACTTGAGCCCAGGAGTTGGAGGTTGCTGTGAGCTAGGCTGATGCCACTGCACTCTAGCCCGGGCAACAGAGCAAGACTCTGTCTCAAAAAAAAAAAAAAAAAAAAAAAGAAAGAAAGAAAAAAATCCTGTTTATATATTATCACTTTGTTAACAGACGTTATCCTAAAGATATTAGCCTGATTTTACAGATGTTTTAATTTACTATGTAATAAATCTCTGAATAGCTGGAATCTTTGCTCTGCGTTCAGCAAGTAGGAAAAAAAACAAATCAGCAAATCCCTTTGAATTTCTTTGTCTCATCACTTTTGCATTCTTGTAGCAAATCTATCATTTTCAAAACCAGAATTTCTTTATTTCCCTTACTAAAATGATTCGCTGTCATCTGAAGTTTATTAATAAGACTGAATTTTCCTTACAAGATTGATGTAGGAAGTTAGCACTTTGGTAAACGGCACACACACAGTAAATGTCAATCTTATGCACATTTTCCTCTTCGAAAACTAAAGATAGGTAAACTTTTTATCCTTTATACTGGCACGCATGAGTGAACTTCCTCTTAAGAACAAAATTTATGTTCTTAAGAATTCTAAGAAGCACATTCTTTTTCACATCTTTTATTCCCCGAGGGGATATTTAAAGTTTGGTTTATGGAAATAAGGCTGAAGTAACTGTTTTCTGCTCTGTCAGAAAAGCTGTATCACTGCAGACCAAGAGAGCAGCATCGACAAGTTGGAAAAAGCTGTTAATTGCCCATGTCGATTTCATTACCAAACATTGTATCATCTACTAGAACAATTCTGATGAACGCTTTTCCTCCCTGAAAGAGTTTTCTTTGTAAGTTAGGCGAAGGGTTAATGAATCAGTTTCAAGCCTTAACTCCCTTAATAGTCTCACACTATAAGAAACATTGTAGAAAGTATACAATCTGTAAGAAACCTTGAATTCAACCTTCATAGTTCCGAAACGTTTCTCATAAACATACAGGCATGTGAACCGCACACTATTGCTTTTTCTTGGAAAGAAATAACAAGGTCACTTACAAACTGCAGTGTAATAAATGCAGCTGAGCCTTGAACAACACAGGCTTCAACTCGTGGGTCCACTTCTGCGTGGATTTTCTTTCATTTCTGCCACCCCTGAGATAGCAACAGCCACCCCCCTGATTCCTCCTCAGCACGTGAGGATGATGAGGATAAAGAATTTTACAATGACCCACTTTCACACAATTAATAGTAAATATATTTTCTCTTTCTTATAACTTTCTTAATAACATTTCCTTTTCTCTAGCTTAGTTTACTATAAGAATATGATATATAACATATATAACATATAAAATATGTGTTAATCAACTATTTATATTATCAGTAAGGCCTCTGGTCACAGAGGGATGTTGGCAGTTACAGTTCTGGGCTGTCAAAAGTTAAAGTGGATTTTTCAACTGTGCAGGGGGTTGGTGCCTTTGGCCTTTGAGTTGTGCAATGATCAACTATTTAATTCTGCAATCTGTTGCTAATAATCACGTATATTTATATCTACCTATTTTGCTGAGTTTGAAGTTGAATGAAATTTCAACAAATGTTATCTTGCCCAAGTCCTTCATTTTATAGATTAAGAAACAGGAGGCTGTTCTCTCCAAAATCCCATGAAAAGCCAAAGATCTAATTTAAAGACAACTAGACCTTTTCGTAATTCCAAATATGTACCAATCCTGTCTTGTCTATCTGAGAAATGGATGCTATGTCTGTCTGAAAGAGATGATAAGCCTTGGAAGATGAGGAAACTGACTTCCAAAGGGGGTAAAGGCAAGCATATGAAAATGAATACTGCAATCTAGAAGGGCCTGATCTGTTTCCGTAGGTCTGCATACAGCCACGATCGCTGCTATACCTTTGTGACCATCCCAGGTCCCATATTGTACTTTCCACTGCAAATGGGCACATGTTCTACTGGCAAAAAGGACCAGCATCCTCTGTCAAGAAGGCAGTTGCGGCTCAAGTGTTGCACCCTGGTAGCACCATCACAGAATTTAAGGATTACAGAAAATGCCTCAGTAAGTTACACTCTGTTTGAAAGCTCTTTTGACCTCTAATTTTTTACTTCATTCTCATCTTCCTGTCATTTTTTTAAAGAATGGAAGTTGAATAACAGACTACTGGCTTCTGTTATCTGGCTATATGTTTACATATTACGATCAATAACATATTAAAACTCATAAACTCATAAATCAATTCTCTGATTTCAGAAAGTTTCTTATATTTGGAGGCAAAGTAAAGAAAGAACTCCTCTAACAATCTGCACCTCATTTCACTAGTATGGACTAGAATATTGATCACTATCATTTTTTATGCCACTAAATCTTTGTAATGAGACTTCTCTAATAGTATTGATCCGCATTCTCCAAATATTGATTGTGGGCTTACAATGTGCCAGGCACTGTGCTAGACACCAGAGATAATACTTTGAACAAAACAGAAATGAAACTTGTCTTACAAATCACATTGAAATTCTACTGGATTTTGAGCCAACAATAACAGCAGCAGGGAAACCGCACTCAAAACGCTATGGATTTATTTTGGCCCTTCAAAAAATGAATAAAGAAGGTATTTTAAAACCAGCAGAAAACCTGCACACAAAGAACCATCCACCTCTAACTACTTGTCATTATGAAATAAACGCCAAGGACATCTAAACTCTGAACTAAGGAACTAGTTACAAGATAGTGTCTCATCACAATAGCAGATACGAAAGACACTGGAAACAGTGCTATTTCTCCCAGCCTGGAAGGAGAAGAAAGTTGGTAGACACACAATTGAAAGAAAAGCGGAAGGAAGAACACAGCCTGGGCTCCAGGCTGGATTGCAGCAGCTATTCACAGGTGCAATCGTCGTGCGCTACAGCCCCGAACTCCTAGGCGCAAGGGACCCTCCTGCCTCAACCTCCAGAGTAGCTACAGGCATTGCCATGTTATAAACCATTTTCATTCACTCATATATTTGCCAGATATTTACTGAGAGTCTACCCTGTGCCGGCCACTGTTCCATGTGCTGGGGCTATATATGTCAGTGACCCAAACAATGTTCCTGATCTCACAGAACTCAGGTCTACTGGGAGCAGCAGACAACAAACACATTTAAAAAAAAAAAAAAAATAGCAGGGACAAACACGCACTCTGCCAAGGGTTGATAAACCTTATGAAAGAAAATAAGTCACGGTGCTGTTAGACACAATGGTTAGGGAATGTATCCCTGAAAAATTAACACGCTAGGAGACATCAGAAGGAGAGGAAGAAGCAACACGTGGCTATCCGGAGGATGGATGTTCCAGGAAGTACCAAGACCTGGAGGAAAGAGAAGGCTCACCCTGTTGCCAGGACAGCAAGACATCCACGGACATTAGAGCAGAACGAGAGAGAAGAGTGGCCAGAGATGGAATCAGAAATGTAAACAGTGTCCAATTCACCCGAGGACAGGTGGGCCATGAAGAAGGCTTTGGCTTGTATCCTGGGTGAAATGGGGATCCATTAATGGTTTTATAAGCAGAGGAAAGGCATGCTCTGGCTTGAACTTTAAAACATCACTTGAATTTGTGTTTGAAAGACCAGAGTGGAGGAAGGAAATGGGGGCAAAGCTAGAAACAGGGCGACCTGTTAGAAGGATACTGTGTGCTCAACGTGACCCATTAAGGGGGCTCGGAAGAGGGTGGAGATGGACGGTGTGAAGTGGGAAGATTCTGGGTATGTCTCACGGGTGGAGTCAACAGGCTTCGTTGAAGGGTTGGGTGTTCCTCATCACTCCGTTTTTTCTACTGTTCCCTTTCTTCCCTGAAGCTGGGCACGTGAGGCTCTTGGCAAACGATTATGTTCTTACGGGTTTCACATTGATCCTTTAAGGTTGCTAAGCCATGCAAAATGGTGACATTTAAGTTTCAGCTCCTTTTCTTACTCTCTATTACCTGTTACTGGGCAGCAAGACAAGTGAGAGACATGAGGATGAGCAAAGTATGTTTAAGGACCCAGAAATAAGACACCTTAGGTCTGCACAGGAGGACACCTGCTAGGACTACTGAGCATGGTTGTCTGGGACCTGCAGCACGGCAGGGGGACATCGAGGGCTTAATAAACCGCCATGCGCACCCCGTTCCGAAGATGTCAGCCATGACTCTAGAGCTGTTCTTTTTAAAAGGAGAGCAGATAAAAGTACAGTGAAACCATAACTATGTATATATGAACACATGTACGTACAATATGTGTGTATATAGGTATACACACACATACTTCTTAATGTCAGTCGTGCTGTTTTTTAGAGATGGTGAAGATGAAATTTAAGTTTCGTTGTTTGTCTAATTTTTCCACAAAATCCGCAAAATAGGCTGCCATTGGAAAGAACCAGAGAATATAAAATTGACTTTTATTAAACTTGAATTAACAAAAAAACAAGAGTTGAGAAAATAAAATGTATTGAGAAAAACAGAAGAAAATAGGAAAGAATTTAATAAATAAGCAAAATCAATTCAGGAAGTTTAATGTACAATTAACTTGAGTTCCATAAACACAGGGGAAAAAAAGAGGTGCAGATGCGTGCTATATTTCCAATAAAGGGCTCATAACCAGAATGTACAAAGAACTCAAGCAAATCAGCAAAAAACATCAAACAACCTCATTAAAAAGTGGGCAAAAGACATGAACTGAAGCTTTTCAAAAGAAGACAGACTAATGGCCAATAAACAGATGAAAAAATGCTCAACATCTCTAATCATCAGGGAAATGCAAATCAAAACCACAATGAGATATCGCCTAACTCCAGTGAGAATGGTCTTTATCAAAAAGTCCCAAAACAACAGATGCTGGCGTGGACGCAGAGAGAGAGGAACACTCATACACTGCTGGTGGGACTGCAAACTAGTGCAACCTCTATAGAAAAGAGCATGGAGATTACCACAAAGGATTAAAAGTAGACCTACCATTCGATCCAGCAATCCCACCACTGGGTATTTACCCACAGGAAAAAAAGACATTTTGTAAAAAAAAAAAAAAAAAAAAAAGATACGTGCGCTCGAATGTTCATAGCAGCACAATTCACAATCGCAAAGATGTGGAAACAACCCAAGTGCCCATCAATACATGAGTAGATTAATAAAATGTGGTACATGTACACCATGGAGTTCTACTCAGCCATAAAAAAATGGTGAACTAGCACCTTTTATAACAACCTGGATGGAACTGGAGACCATGCTCCTAAGAGAAGTATTGCAAGAATGGAAGAACAAACACCACATGTACTAGCTATTAAATTGGAACTAAATGATTAACACCCATGTGTACATATGGTAGTAAAATTCAATGGATATCAAACATTTGGGGGTGGGGGAGGATGGGTAAATTCACACCTAACGGTACAATGCACCCTATCTGGTGATGGGCACGCTTATAACTTTGACTCAAACTGTACAAAATAATTCATGTAACCAAAACATTTGTACCCCCATAATATGCTGAAATTTAAAAAAAGAGAGGTGAAGAAATAATCAAAGGTACGATAGAAAAAAATTTCCTTAAGCTTCAAGGCACTTATTTCCAGATCACTGTTTCCAGATGTTGGTTACAGGATCATTGAGTGCTGAGAAGGACACATTTTAAAAGAGCTGTATCTAAACACATTCTGGTGGAATTTCAGAAATGAAAGGATAAACATCCTAAGAAGCAACTGAATAGGAAAAAAAAAGTTATCTAAAAAAGACAGAATAAGTTACCTCATAAGCAACAGGAGATGAAAAATAACAAGGTACCACTGTCTCCCAAGTTCTGAGGGAAAATTACTTTGAATTTATGACTTTAATCACAATGTATCAATCCACCACAGGAAAGATTTAAGGCATTTCGAACATACGAGGACTCAGTTTACCCTCTACACAATATTTTTTAAAACTACTCAGAGATGTATACCAGTAAAAAGAAAAGAAGAATCAAATACAGAGAAAGACATAGGACTAAAGCCATAGAGGGTCTAACCAGGAGAAAAAGGAGAAGAAACTTCAGGAGAAAGAGTATTTTATTCGCCAAATGGTGTAATTAGGAAATCAGAAAAATCATGGTGATATGGATTAAGAAAATGGAGAGAGTGTGCGTGTGCGTGCATACATATCATGGAGTACTACTCAGCCATAAAAAGGAAGGAAATAATGTCTTTTGCAGCAATTCACATGGAACTGGAGACCATTATCCTAAGCGAAGTATCTCAGGAATGGAAGAACAAATACCACGTGTACTCTCTAATAATTGGGAGCTAACTATGTAACAGAAACGTGTACCCCCTTAATATTTTGAAATTTAAAAAAAGGGACACCGCAGTGTGTTGTTTTCGTTGTTTTCGTTCAGTTTTTTACACATAAATTAATAAAATTACTGGTAGAATGGTCAAAAAGATGAATCTTTTTTTACAAATCTAATGATTTACTGAGATACTGAAGCGAAGGTGGCGGGAATCCAGGGGGCAATGTCTTATGAGTAGCTGGAAACATCTCTAGTTCACAGATCTAGATCTAAAATATAAAAACACATTCAAACACACACACGGCACAGAATTAAATCTGCAATTCAGAAAACCAGTTCAAAGAAAGGGAGAAGAAAGTCCTCGATACTTTGTTAGGAAATCAGTAGGAAAGAGTTTGGAATGCATCTTCAGAATGTTTACAATTTGTGATACAGCATTTATTTTTCTTTGAAAATTATATCTGCTCCTTAATTTTACATGTTTTTCCCTCACCCTTTTAGGCACTTCTCCATGTGAAACACGGGTTGCTGGTATTAAGTTGAATTAAGACCACCAGTTTATTATCGTATAATTTCCAAAATTATTTCTCCTCTTTTCTTTTTATCATGAATCTATAGAAATCATACACAAAGATTTTTTTTCTCCTCATATTATTGAAGATATAGGCTCTTAAACAGACTCTTAATGCTAAGCAAAGCAGTTCTATGCAAATATATTCGGTGATTTTGGAAAGCATTTCTATATGTGATTAGAAGGACATATTTCCTAAGACATAAATAATGGGTAAGAAACACTTTAAAAACAGGCGAAAATGCAGCTCTAGCTCCAACTGCCTGTTTTTATGCAAGTTTATAGCAACATTATTAGAGATTGTTAAGTGACTATATTATTCAGGGCGTCTGAAAGAGTTTGAGTCAGCGTGGTCAGGAAAGAGAGTGACGCTCTTCAGGGCTTGAAAACCTCCAGTCCTGGAATGCTAAAGTGCTTACTCACTTGTCTGGGTTAAAAGCTACTATTTTAAGTTCAAAGTGAAAAGCTGCTCTCAGGTGGCAATGACAGTTTAAGATCAATCGTGTGGAGCGGCGGGTTGGAGGGAAGCCTTCCTTAGCAACTACCCAGTCTCCCCCTGAAGTCTAATTTTACGGTGACCAGTACTTTCTTAGACCGTATCAATATTCACGATCCAGGTCACGAAACAAGTTGTGAGACAGAGACCTCTCCTTCGCCCATCCCACTGTTATGACACTGGTCTTCTGAATTCTGGAACAGCAAACATGAAAGTCACGTGTGTTTGACCATGTAGGAAGGCGTCAGGATTATGTGGAACACGCTGGTGCCAACTTTAACATCACCAAGCCAGCTCTGTGTGTGTGTGTGTGTGTGTGTGTGTGTGTGTGTGTGTGTGAGAGAGAGAGAGAGAGAGAGAGAGAGAGAGAGAGAGAGAGAGACAGAGAGAGAGAGAGAGTTAGATTAGTTGTATTTGATGCCTCAGCTGTTTTCTACAAGGACCACATAAAAGCAGTTGATGCAAAAGACCCTGAGATGTATCTTTCAGATATTTGGAAAAATGCATGACATCAATGTTTTTTATATTTATAGACAGAGACTTTTACCACTGTTTAATTAACCATCGCTACCAAAGAGGACTTAAATCGCAGAAGTTCAAAAAATACAAACACACTCAGTAATTTGAAAGGAATATAAACAGCCTAAAATTTCCACATTGTCTCTTTTGTGTGCATCTTTCACATTCGATCGACCATTCAGATATTTCATAATACGAAGACAATTGCCTCTGAGTCTCAACTTCATGAAGAGCCCATGCGGTGAACAAAATCAATGTTCATTGTGCTTGCCCCTTCAAATGAAACTGAAGTGTGGTCAAATGAAAGTTATGTATAAAGTGGCCACCTCCTCTTTTTTTTTTTTTTTTAAGCAGAAATGCCCTAACTTGTAGACTTAATCAAATTCTGAGCACTTTGACCCTATATCCATATATGATTTACTGTGCAAAAAAGTCTAAGAAGAGGAGAAAATATTAACGTTCTAAGAAAAGACAGGATGATTTTTGTGAAAGCACAAGAGTGTTCAGGGCAGGTACTCATAGGTAATTTCACACAAGCTTTCACTATTTGGGTCTAAGATGATTAAGATAAATACATCATTTCTAGCCCGAAACAATAAAAGGCAAGAAAATGAAACATGCAAATCAAAAGAACCTTTAAAAATCTATAACTGGCTGGGTGTGGTGGCTCTTGTCTATAATCCTAGCACTTTGGGAGGCCAAGGCAGGAGGACTGCTTGAGACGAGGCCAGGAGTTCAAGACCAGACTGGGCAACATAGTGAGACCCTGACTCTACCCAAAAAATTTTAAAATTAGCCAGGTGTAATGGCATGCACCTGTATTCCTAGTTACTTGGGAGGCTGAGGCAGGAGGACTGCTTGAGCCCAGGAGTTGGAGGTTGCAGTGAACTATGACTGTACCACTGCACTTCAGCCTAGGCAACAGAGCTGGACCTTGCCTCTTAAAAAAAAAAAAACAAAAACAAAAAACTATAACCTACTTTCACCATATCCAAATTCAATGTATCAAAAATGTGCGATCAACTTACACAACCGATAAACACTAAGTTATGTGTTTTAAAATCTATAAGGATTTTTTGCTCAGCAACAGAGATAAAAAAACATCCATCCTTAGATTTCATTGTTGGTTAAATCCATCACTCTTTTGGTCATTTCTTCTAGATGAGAACAGATTTAGATATTAAATGACTAAAACTTCAGTTTCATATGTAAATTATAGATTTGGGCAGATAATATCTAAATTATTTGAAATCTAAAATTCTCTTATACCAAATATGACTTGAAAAAATGGATTTGGTGCTTGGTTTATCTCTTGGGAAAAGATCCTTTATTTAAAAAAAAATAAATTGTTCTCATTTATAATACCACATTTCAAAGACTCTGATTTTTCCTATTTTTAGAATGGTAGTATAATTACAAAAATAAATTCTATGAAAGAAAGAGTTCAAATAAGCCAACTTTTCAATTAACTACAAGCTCATTTTTTGATGCTCTAATTGCAATTTTTTGTTAGGCAAGAAGGCTTCTATTTTTAGATGCTCAATGATGACATCCATCTAAAATGATCCTTAGATGAAATACAAAAAGAACTCAAATCTGCTCATATTTTAAATATTCAAATTGGCCTGCTTACAGTGAATGAACAGCACCAGTAAACATGTACCAGATATATAGGATTAGACATTTGAATTCTTGATGCTTACATGTATATTTTTTTACTCAACTTTCTTTATATTGATAAAAGTAACTGGAAAACTCTAAAAACCAATCTGGGAAAGGAAGAACAATTGCATAAATACAGAGACATAAAGCTTTTGTGGTGGTTGTTTTAACTCCAGGTCTTGACGTAAAATTAAAAATGGAAGAGGCTGGGCGCGGTGGCTCACGCCTGTAATCCTAGCACTCTGGGAGGCCAAGGTGGGCGGATTGTTTTGAGTTCAGGAGTTTGAGACCAGCCTGAGCAAGAGCGAGACCCCCGTCTCTACTAAAAAAAATTGAAAGAAATTAGCTGGACAACTATATACACACACACACACACACACACAGAAAAAATTAGCCGGGCATGGTGGCACATGTCTGTAGTCCCAGCTACTCGGGAGGCTGAGGCAGGAGGATCGCTTGAGCCCAGGAGTTTGAGGTTGCTGTGAGCGAGGCTGACGCCACGGCACTCACTCTAGCCCAGGCAACAAAGCGAGACTCTGTCTCAAAAAAAAAAAAAAGAAAAAAAAAAGGAAGGGGGCTGAGGGAGGTGTGGGGAAGTATTAAAAATAGAAATAGAGCGGAGGGCAGTGGGGAGGGATGGGGCACAGGATGGGAAACAGAGAATGATTAACCAAGAGTTTTCTTGAGAGTTCTCTGGTCGGACTGTCCAGTGGGGGAAGTCAGATTATCAATTCTCTTTCTTCTCAAGACACTTATGAATATCAAGATACACTCTGTTTAAAAAAAAAGTGTGGGGGGGCATTTGTAAGACTGGGCTGCAGGCACACGTACCCCCCACAGGGGCTGCGGACGGCAGCTGGACCCAAGGCATCATCTGCCCACATCTCCCAGAATCACAAAAATGGTTTGGCATGACTGGCTCCGCGCGCTGCAGGAAGGAAAAAGATGAATCCTGTATTTAGGCGCAGCCTCGGAGGCTCCGACAGGAAACCTGTGCATTAGGGACGATCCTGACCCAGACACCTTGATCTCTGGTTCATGACCCTGCCACAGCTGGACAAGCGCCGCCTGACTATGAATCCAACCGAGTCGATTCCTCCGCCCACAGACACACAAAGCTGTTCTCTCTCTCTCTGCTGTTACAGAAGAGTCTCTGGAGTCCTAGGACAGTGTTTGTAAACAGCGCTGCCACCTGCAGGATACCCACTTGTCAAATGTTGACGTGGCCGCGTGTAATCAGAAGGCGAGAAAGCGCCAACAAGCTCCGAAGAGAAACCTCCCATTTCTCTGGCCCTAGAAATGAGCCTACGGATGTCAAGGAATTATCTCTAAGGGGGATTTATTTTTCTTTTCTCTCCTTCCCCGTACCCTTCACCCCCCAAAAAAAAAATTAATGAGAAGAAGAACTGGACAAAATTTCCCTGTCCATCACACAACTTTTCGTAACGGGATCCTAATAAACTGCCTACCTAATTCAATTTAGGACCAGTTTTATAATTTCGGCAAGGCACTTTTTACCTCTTCTCGCCCCAAGACTTATTATAATAATTTTGGTTTGCTCATTTACTTCGGTATGAACTGAAATAGTATGAAAGGTAGATTACGTAAACACTAGAGACATACGTTAAGTAGGCAAATGGTTTGCAAAGTGATAGTTTACACCCAAATAAAATTACAACATTACCCTTTCAGCAAAAAGTATTCAGTAGTTCTCTGTGGTTGAAGAGGAAAACAATTTAGTATTATTACTTATCTTCTCATTTCGGATTTCACCTTCGTCTACTTTGTATCTTTTACAGTGGGTTTTTGAACAGGAAACAAGCAAACTCTATTTCTCATGAAGGCTGAATTCTTACCAACGTTAGAGAAAAATGACAATGTCAACAACTAAGTTTTCTGTTCCTGAATATGAAAAGTTTCCCACAACCTTGAGGATTATTTAAAGCATGACAAATTTAACAGTGAAAAAAATAAATGAAGCAAAACTGTCCATAGAAAAAGAAACTCATTGTGTTTTAAAAAATATTCCGACTTCAACAAAATCCAAAGCATGGTTTTAAAGTCATTTTAAAATGACACAACCTTTCGAAAGCAAAGAGTTCTTAAGAAAAAAAGAAAAGAAGATGCCATCTCTTCTGTCTCGTATATATTTGAAAAATACACTTGACAAAAATGTTTTTAAATTATAATATGTTAAAAAATTAGTTGATGTCTATGAGATTTCCTGTTTAAAATTATCACATTTTTAACAATGAATAGGTTAAGGCCAGGGGTGGTGGTTCACGCCTGTAATCCCAGCACTCTGGGAGAACGAGGCGGGACGATCACTTGAGGTCAGGAGTTCGAGACCAGCCTGGGCAAGAGTAAGACCCTGTCTCTACAAAAAATAGAAAAATTAGCAGGGCGTGGTGGTGTGCACCTGTAGTCCCAGCTACTCGGGAGGCTGAGGCAAGAGGATCACTTGAGCCCAGGAGTTTGAGGCTGCAGTGAGCTACAATGATGCTGCTGCACTCTAGCCTGGGCAACAGAGCAAGACTCTGTATTTAAAAAAAAAAAAGAAAAAAAAAAAGGTTAAGTTTCAAAATATTAAAAATTTAGTTCCCAAAGTTAGTAACCAAATATCCTTTCCAATTTTGATTTTCAGGAGAAAGACATAGTGAAATTCTAGCCATTAATAAGGTAAGCCATTATCAAAATGTCTACTAGCTTTGTTTTCTGCCAACGTTTTCCCACAAGCTATAATGTAGTAGACAATGCAAAAATTAAAATACAGCCTTATTTTAATTTCAATTTATAGATACTATAACTTCATAGGAGAAAACAGTCAGTTAGCTGACTGGATTGGAATAAAGATAGATAAAATCTGGAGTACAAAGTTTGAAATATATTCTTTCCTCCCCAAATGTACCTGCTTTTGTTTTCAGTAAAACAATTATTTACTAAAACAAATAATTCATGTAGTTAGAATCTTTAAGTTGGAAGATTTCTTCTCTTATATTTGAAAAGTACCCATTTAGGGTATTTTTCCTTTCGTCATTATGCTTCATCATTAAAATATAAACGAATATTTTAATAACTAAATTCACTTTTGAAGATGCTCGCTCTAGTTTTATGAACTATCAAACACTGTTTTTGTAGAAATGGTTTCTTGTTCTGTTATAATGTATGCAGTAAAACAAAAAGCTAATAACCACCTTAGAGGGTGGCTAAAAGTGATCCTTTTAATGCGAAAATCATGAAAGGTTATAAGAGAGCTGAGAGCCTTTATAGCCAATGGCAAATATGAAAATTCTTTGATATCAAAGTAACACACTTCAAACAAAAGTAGGAAAAGTGCTAGAGAACAAACAATTAAAAAATAAATTAATAGGAATAAGACAGTATATTAAAGATGGAATCTGGGTGTGGTATCATCGTATTATTTCCAGATTCTGGTGCTTTACTTTAGAAGCAGTACAACTAATAATTAAGGTATTTTTTCATGAGTGCCCTTAGTGCAGAGAGGGAAGAAAGCGGGAAGAACAGCTCAGAGATAACCATGTTCTATCATCTGGTTTTCATTATCATCATTCAAGCCTTTTTTCTTCTTTTTTTTTTTTTGAGACAAAAATATGCCAATTTCTGGAGAAAATACTATAATGGAAACTCATTTGACAGCTGGGTGAATAGTTTCCATTAAAGTGTAATCTGGACATAGAAATTAGATTTAATGTTCTATCAAGAAAATAAGTGATAAGGCCAGTTTTAAGCAATGGCTAATGAAGTACGATTGTAATTAAAATTATTATTACTTAGCAGGACCCACCAACAAACTGCGACAAATCTTAAAATGGTAAAAGGAGCAAATGAAAAATGTCGATACCATCGTGGCACACCCTACTGGCAGATTGCACCTGTGTGTCTACGCCAGACCACAGGCAACCCTCTCTGAAGAGAGTAGTAAAAACAGCAAAAATTCACAGCCCAATTTTTTTTCTTCCAAATACAGTGTCTCTTCCAGGTACATTATTTATAAAAAGCAAAGTTAAAAATATTAACGATAAATCAAAATATTCCTAATTTGTTTAAAAAGGTTTACAAATCTTAGAAATGTGTGAAGCAGCCAAGCTGGAGTACTATACTCAAACTTAGTGAATGACTTTTGAAAATCACCGAGATACTAGCACAAAAATTTATTGTCAACTTAGGCAGTTCAAAAAGTCTTATGAGAAATAAGAGAGGGTAAAAACAAGTAAGCTACTCATTTCTCTGGTAAGGAGAACCCAAACCTAAATTCTACCCACTGCTGTCCATAAGAATCACTACATCACCTTTTTAATGGGCAAAGGCTCTAACGTGAGTGTTTCACTTATGCTTGTCACGAACATACAACAAACTTACAAGTAGGTTCTATGATCATACTCTTAAAAAGCAGAACTCTGGGTCATTTCTACAGTTATTTCTTGAAAAAGTGATGATCATAGCAATTAGATGAAGCCAAAATACTTCCTTATTGAGTATAACAACATGCATACCTTAAATTGATCTCTAAACCCTAAAGCTCAATACTTCCAGACCAGTGAATTTTCCCCACCCCAGTTATCAGTCATGGTCCCAAAGTATGGGATCCAATTGGCAGCGATACAACATTCTCATCAGATAAAAAGCGAGAGAAGCATTGTACAACGAGAATGTCTGGCATCTAGAATTACATAAGGTTAGGAATCCAAATACAATCAACCCCAAGTAATTCACCCTGTGTATGCAAAAGCACAAATCCTGATGGCATAGAGACCAGTCTTAAAAATCTGCACTCACTGCCTTGTAAACACCGTGGCCACGTGTAGCAAAACATGCAGAGCCCTCAGCATTCCGACCCTAACATTTCCCGCTGTGTCCTGGCACCACAGAGACTGCAGAGAGCAATCTCCTCCTCAATCTTATATTTCATCTGCAACATGCCACAACATCACTACACAGAAATAGAGTTACTTGTCTAAACCCTGAGATACTTTGTCATTTTAATTTTAAAATCTGAAATACAGCAGTAATAAGTGGAAATACAAACAGTTAACACACTCGAAGTTTTGAAGCTTATTCTCTGTCCTTCAGCGCTCTTCTGTTTTCATGTAAAGACATTTTAATGCAAAAAAAAATCATCTAGTAATTTATGTTACTGAAATAAGCAATCTAGAGATTTCTTCCCACTTCTAGATGAAACTACATATTTGGCAGCAATTTAAACAAGGATGACAATTTTTACAGACTCCTTTGAACATGTAGGTTACATCTCCTGAGCTAATTGGAAAATGACTCGGTAATTGAAGGTATTTGATAAAGTTTCTTGCAATTATATATCAAGCCCTGCTCCTCAAGTCACCTAATCTATTTAATCAATCATCCTACCTAAGGTCTGAAGCCTCTTTTCACCACTAAACACGATGGGGAAATTTTGAATGATAAAAGTATCCTTCTTCTCATCTATGAGAGAAAGGCGATTTAACTACATAAAATTCACATAAAACTTTCCTAGAAAGATACGCTTAGCGCCATTGGATCCAAACGGTCCCTACATTTCTTTTGCACAAGACACGAGATACTTTCTCAAAGCCAAATATCTTAACTATGTGCATTTTTATAAGTTTTTTTTTGAGATATAATTCCCATACAAAAGTCATCCTTCTAAATGTGTAATTCAGTGGCTTTTAGTATATTCATAGAGTTGTATGACTATTACTACCTAATTACAGAATATTTTCATCACCCTCAAAAGAAATCCCATATCTATTAGCAATCAACCCTCCTCCCCCTCCTCCAACCCCGAGCTTACTTTCTGTCTCTTAAGATTTGCTTATTCTGGACATTATATATAAATGAAACCATACTACAACATGTAGCCTTGTTACTCCTTTCAAGGTTCCTCTATGTTGTAGTATTGACCAGCAATTCCTTCCTTTATATTACTGAATAATACTCCATTGTATGGATATACCACAATTTTTTTTCCATTGATGAGTTGATGGACATATAGGTTGCTTTCATTTTTGACATGAATAATGCTATGAACATTCAGCTACAAATTTTTGTGCAGACAACTATATGTATTTTAAGTTTCCTTTTATGACTTTCCCTAGATAAGTCTACATTATATGTTTTCCACTATTATTGATAATGGGACGGTACAGCAGAGAGGCTAAAAGACTGGATCTAGAGACAGACTGCCTAATTCAAATTCCGGCTGTGCCAGATTTTGGCTGTGTGAACTTGGGCAAGTTGTTTAACCTCACTGAGCTTTAGTGTCCTCATGCTTTAATAGGGATAATTGTAACACCTGTCTCTGGGATTGTGATGAAAATTACATGACATTGGCTTACAGCATCACAAAACAACTTATATTTTTAACACAAAGGCCATTATGCAAAAAGAAAAAAAAAACTTTCTCAAACACATGATTAATTGTGAAACTTCTGAGCTAAACTTCTGTTTTGAGACAAAAACATTTAAGAATATGTGATCATGTGACAAAATGGTATAGAACTAAATACACCCGTAGGCAAATGAGTACAAGTCAAACCGGGGAAATAGGAATAAGATTAATAGACGGTTATCAATATCAGTATCCTGGCTGTGCTATTATGCTACAGTTTTGCAAAATGTTACCACTGGGTGAAATTGGGCAGTGTGTTCATGAACTCTCTCTGTACTATTTCACACCAGTGCATTTGAATCTATATTTATCTCAAAAACATTTCAATTAAAAATGTGATCCCATAGTCTTTAGGGTTTTTTATATATAATATCATCTCATGTGCGAGCAGAGAGAATTTTACTTCTCTATTTTTGATTCGAATGTCTTTTTTTTCTTACCTAATTTCTTTGGCTGAGTCTTCCAATACTATGCTGATTAAAAATGATCAGATTGGGCTTCCTTGTCCTGTTGCTAATACCAGAAAAAAAACTTTGAGTGTTTCACTGTTGAGTATAATGGTATCCCAGCTCTTGTTATATATGGCCTTTGTTATGTTGAGATGCATACTTTTGAACATGTATTGTTTTGAGTTTTTATCACGTGTTTTGATTTTGCAAATGCTTTTAATAAAACTTTTGAAATGATTTTTAAACATGTGATCCCGGTATAAATTTACTAAAAACCATTCAACTTTATGCTTACAATGGCTGTCTTCTACAGGGCAATTGTCATAGTCCCTGGAAGTTACATTTAAGGAAAAGCACCTTACCATCATCACCATCACCAAGACTTCTTACATTACTTTTCTCTTATGCATTGAGAATAGATTATACCTTTTCTAGTTAAATGACATGGTTTTTCACTAGTTTTATGTCATTCACTAAATCTTAACTCTGAATAGGTCACTACTAGGTTCTACTAGAAAATACCAAGACAGAAATCAACCCCTCCCTTCCAACACACAGAAAGAAATCTAATTGAAAAGAAACATTTGTAGTAATTTTAGTGAAGCAACCAGTTAATTTTATCTCCTAAATTATCCTTCAAAAACACTTTATCCCAATTTATTCATCTCTTATTTTAATTCTCAAATTATTTGGAATGTGATTTCAAGACAGTTTTGAATAACGACCTTCGGTAAGCATAAAACATTGAATTCTAAATTCTTAAAAATTACGGATAGGTTGACATTATCGCTGAATTTATTTTTACAAAAAAATATCAACAACCCACCTGCTATCATCTACGTCTTCAAGCACGACACATTTAACTACACTTCATGACAAATGGAGAAAACAAACATCAAAATTGATAGAATTTGCTATTTTGGAATGGGCAACCAAAAATCTATTTTATTAAGCTTATAGATAAACATTAAGCCTATGATTCTCTGCAATGTACATTCTAGGATCAAAATAATGCTGGAAATAAGCATCTATACAAAATTCTTTTCGGGCTGCAGTTGCAATGATTCACACACTCTCACTTCACCCTCTCGCCCTGGGGGACCCTTCTCTCCTACACACCAAACCAATAGATGTAACAAATAACCTCCTTTGATAATATCACAGTGTTCACTAAGTTTTGGCAGCGAGTCAAAATAGAAATTAGAGATCTAGACCAAGTAAATACTGTCTATTTGGCAAAATCACTTGTGGTTGTTTTCTCCTGCCTGGTTTCCAAGATAACAACTGGCTCTACTTGGCAACTGGAATCTCCCAGAGTTAAGGGTCCAAATGTACAGTTGGCTTGGGAGATACTGTCCTGCTGCTGGCTTTGGTAACATGACTACCCTTAGGAACTGTTGTACAACAGTGGCATAATCACTGAGAAAGTGTTATTTTGATGTTACTACTGACAGCTAGTCCGAAGTTTTAGCCTGTCCCTATAATAGGCAACAATTATATTAAAACCGTCTACATGGTTATTTACAAAACAAAGACTCTCTAGCAATTTGAGATGGCTAGATAAATCTATGAAATTCTATTCAAACACCACCACCACCAGCAATTGCACTTGTATCAGGAACAATAAAAGGATAAAACAACAGACCTAATATTTTCTAAATATCACACATTCTAAAATATCGACATTCTACAAGGTCAAACATCCATAACTTTTGAAGACATTTTATGTCAAGGTAACTTCGTAAGAATTTACTAACTTGGATTTGGGGCAGGATGGAAAATAAAGTTTCTGTGAGGTGTGTCTGTGAATCATAAGAGATTCTTAACAAGGTCAGCAAACAAGGAAATACATTTCAATGCTGACATTTGGCTTACAACATTGTGGGTGGGACGGGTCTTGGAGGAATTGAGAGAGAAATTCTAACTTCGGCAAGTGAAACCAAAATAGGAACTCCAGTACTGTTACCTAATGCAAGTCCAGTGCCCAGGAAGGACTCTGGAATTGTCAATGACAACTCCTTGACAGGTGCATTTCACTTGTTCTGGAGGTGACCTCGACCTGCCGATCGAAGTCTAGGGCCACGTGCCACAGCATCAAAATCACATCAATCCCTCCGGCTCCTGGCGTGAACTGGCCAAAGCCAGATCTAATTAAAGCTTTAAGAGTTTGGCAAATGTGAGAATTTAAGCGAGGCAAGAGACTTCCCTCATTCCAAGTGAATTTCTCATGAATGATTAATTCAATAAGAAAATGAGCAAATCGATGACATAGTTTATGGAAAGCTATCTACCCTGTTATTGTCCATTATCGATCTCCTAAAATTCAATTATCCAAGACAATTCTATGGAATTTTGGGAGTTCCCAGGTGGTACTGACTATCACCTAAATGGTAAATGAAGAACTGAGGTTTTCTCTTTTATTGTAAACTATTTATTCCATACTTACTCCTCTTTTCCAACAAACGAGAAAGTGTTACTTTGATTCAGATTGGTGAGTAATACACATATCTCCTCCTTGTAACCATTGAAACCCCTCCTATAATATTAATTAGCAGCTATTTTCGGCACAAAAGTAGGATGCATAAAATAACAATAGTCTAAATTTGATGGTAGAAAAGAACAAGCCTTCGTGGTCACATTCAAAGTTATTAACCACTGTGGGTATTCTTGTTTATCAATTTGAGTGGAAAACATTGTATCTATTATTATTAGTTGAATAGCTTGAAGACAGTAAATATCAAAACATTTGAAAAGTTGTCCCAACATATAGATACTAACTTGCTAGCAAAAGGAACTGTTTATTTTAAATTCTGAATTGCTGGAATAATTAACCAAAGTTTTTGTCAACAGTTTACCATAAACAGCATTTATGATAAAAATCCTAAGTATTTTCTTTATTATTATTTTAGGGCAAATAAGAACCAATGAACTGTTTCTATTCCACAGAGATGAGTAACCATGTGAAAGAACCTCTAGTATCAATGATTAAAGCAAATTTAACTGCTTTTCCAAAGATGAAAATAGAAAGAGCTACAACATTAACTACTGAGGATAAACAGTCTTGGAAATTTGATTTATGGAAGAATGCCATTACTATGCTTTTCTCTCTACCCATCTTTTAATTCTATCAATTGCCTCCTAAACTTCAGTTTGAATCTCCAATCCTTCACTAACACTTTCTGGCTTAATAACATTTTAAAAATCGGAATTTATTGTATTGAAATTTATATTCTATTCCAAACATATTATGAAATATACATGCAAACCTGTAAAAGAACATAACTCCCCTCAGTATTTCAACTTTCCATTAAAATGCAAATGTAATGATTTCATTAGCCAGGAAACAATACCCACAGTCTTAAACCAAACCGAACTAATATCTTTTCTCTGGGAATCCCAACTTCCCCTAAGGTACAACCTTATTCCTACAGTGGATCATTTGGTGTTGAATATTTTTGGATGTGGATTAGCCATCATAATCCCTGAGTGGGGAGGAAAAAGCACAATGTGTGATTTGAGATTTTAAATGCATGGATGTATTCCACTCCTTAGACAGGCAAATATAAAACACATTTCACTAAATTTTAAGCCAGCAACTTCAAAACGACCCGTTTTTCAATTCCTAAGCATAGATGAGGAGGGGGGAAGAAAAATCACTCAATGTAATTAAAAGTATATCATGAGGGCAATGGCCCGCAAATAACACTTACATGCTACAGCCAACCTTCCCAAGAGTCTACCCAGGCCAAGCTTACTTTGTTTTGTCATAGGCAGAAAACTGTCCTGCTAGCTTAGTAAAATGAGACAATAACAGGAGACCAGCAGTCCCAAGGAAGAGATTCAGCGAGATGTGACCAGTGTGCGCATGGAGAGGGGAGAGAGGAAGAAGAGAGAGGCAGGCAGGAGGAGAGAGAAGACTGGAGGAGACAGGGGCAGAGACCCAAGGGAAGGGAGAAGGGAGGAGAGAAAGGAGAGACCGGGACGGGGCTGGTACCCACCCGCCCTGCACTTGTGCCCCGAGACTGGGTTTCCTCTCTCGGGGCGCCCCTGACCTTGCGCCCCCGGCGCCGCGCCCCTCCCCGGCCTGCGCCCGCCTTTGTGTCCGCCTGTCACCTCCGGGGACCGGCCCGGGCGCAGCACAAAGCCAGGACGCGCACTTGCCCCGCGTCTCCCCACGCACGCCCCGGAGGGAAGGCTCAGCTCGCGCGGAGCCCGTGCGCCCCGAGAAAAGCGGGTCTGGGTCCCGCCTGGGGGGCCAGAGAAACTGTCCCCCCACCTCGCCGGCGCCACCCACGGACCGCGCGGACTTGGGAAGAAAGCGAAGCCCCACTCGGCGCGTCCCGGTCGCGCTCCCGGTGACACTCGCTCGGGGCACCCCCAAAGCGGGGCCGGGGGGCGGACGCGAGCCCGGACCCCGCCGCGGGCAAGGGGGTCGCAGGCCCCGCCGGGTCCTCTCCGGGGGTGCGCGGGACCGACGGGACCCGTCCCACTCGCACCGCGGAAAAGGGGGAGAGGATCCAGGGGGAGGTCGTGCCCCCCAGAGCTGAGCCGCCCAGGAAGCGAGACGGAGGGGAGCGTCTCCCCGGGCCCGGGCGGCGGCGTGTCGGGGCGCGGAGGTGAGTTCGGGGCGCGGGGGGCGCGGGGCTGCGGGTTCGGGGACCGAACGGTGCTGTCAGCCATGTTGAGGCGGCTCCAGTCATCCGCGAGCTCCCCGCTCCCCCCGGGGTCCGCGGCGGCCCTGCGGGGTCCGCGCCCCGCGCCCGGGGCCCGAGAGAAAGCGGGGGGAGGAGGGGAGAGTCCGCGGCGCCAGGGGCGCACTCTGACCTCGGTCTCGTCCTCCGCCGCGCGGCGCTCCCGCGGTCGCAGCCCGGCTCCTTCCTGCAAACCCTAAAGGGCAGCCATCTTGCTTCCTCCTGCGTCCGCGACGGCGGCCCCGCATCAATATTCATGAGGCACCTTGACGTCCGCCCGCCTCGCCCGGCGGCCGCGCCAGTGGGCGGACGTGACTCGCATGCGAGCGGGCCGGGCTCCCGCCGCCGCCCCCTGCTCCGCCCGGGCCTCCTCCTGCTCCGCCCGGGCCTCCGCCTCCTCCTC
>RJWJ010000089.1:317214-443902 GCA_004363605.1 Indri indri
GCTCCGCCTGGGCCTCCTCCTTCTCCTCCTCCTGCTCGGCCCGGCCTCCTCCTCCTCCTGCTCCGCCTGGGCCTCCTCCTCCTCCTCCTCCTCCTCCTCCTCCTCCTGCTCCGCCCGGGCCTCCTCCTCCTCCGCCCGGCCTCTGCCGCCGCCCAGGGGCCCCGAGCCCCGGCTCCCAGGGAGTCAGCCCCCGCCCGGGGCGCCCCGCACAGAGGCCGGCGGCACCGGGGACGGCGGGGGGGCGCGGTGGGGCGCGCGGCGAGGCCGGGGCTGCGCCCGCAGTGCAGGGGGTCGGGGGGAGACGTGCGCCCCGATGCGCGCCGGGCGTGGGGGGGCCGTGCGCCGGCGACCCCGGCGGGATCGTGGCTCCCGGCAGCAGACGCGGGACGCACGCGAAGGGGGCGGTGGCGCGAGTGCCCGGACCAGACGTGGGGGCGCAGATTCCCCGGGAAACTTTGTGGGCGCCGCGCGCACCCACCGCCCTGCAGGTGACCGTCCCTGTCCCCGCGCCCCGCGCGCACCCACCTGTGCGCGGAGGCCCGCACCCGTCGCCGCGAACGCCGCCCAGCCGGGGCGCTCCCCGGTTCGCGCAGGGCACGGCCGCGGTGCTCCGGGACCCGCATCTTTAAAGACCCGCGGATTGGGGGGCTGGCCGGCCCGGCTCTCCCCGCCCCACCTGCTGTTTACCTCGGCCACGTGCGCGGGGCGGGGGAGTCCGGACCGAGATGGGTCTCTCCCCGGTGACCTTCATTACCCCTCGCTGGTGAAACATAAACCTGCGCTCTGCCGTGATTAAGCTGCCTCCCGTGAGCGCCTGGGTCCTGAAGAATTTCCACGCGTGCAATTAAGTGATGAAGAAACCGACCCGTAAAGAGCTAAATTCCGAAGGACGGATTCTCGGTTGTCCCTGACACTGGGGACTCCACGACGCTGCTTTAACGCTGACAGTTTTTCTTGTCTGTGGCCCGGGAGTTTTAGTTCCCCTTTTTTAATGCTCCTTTTTTCTAATCATCAGCTTTTTAATTGAAAACGAGTTGCAGAACAAAACCCATATGAATCATATTATGTCAGATGTAGTTTCTGGAACATTTCCTCCTTCACGAAGTTCTCACGTTACTGACGTTCAAATTTTAAACAGGTATGTTGTGCACACCTTTTGCGGGGTCACTGATTGTGATCACAGTACTTTTAAGCCAACACTAGTTAGGTTGTGCAGGCCACTGTTTTCCCCTTTGCGATTTTTTAGAAGTGAAGCCCTAATTTTTGAAATTGGAATATTTCCTCTTTGAAAAGTGTTTAAAAAAAAAAAGGGAACTCTTTCCATGTGTCACTTTGTTACTAAGAAGAAAGCATGCTCTAAAGATACATTGTTTATTTCATTTTGAAACAAAGTTGACTCAGATGTCTGATTTCACATAGCTTAAGCAAAATGGTTCATTTTCTCCTAAGCATTTCACGTGAAAATAAAGGTCTGTCTTTTCTTGCTCTACACCAATGTGTCTTTGAGGTCTTGGCAATTGTCAGTGCACTTTAAAACCTAAGCTGTCTGGAAGGTTCCTTGTGATTTCTTTTTCAAATCCAGGAAGTAAAGTTCTCCCAAGGCCATGATATACATTTATGCAGTGCACCGTATTGCATAGCTGTTGGAAGCATGGATTTGGAGTTGGACAGGCCCAAGTGACTCTTCTTTTTTTCTGAGACTCTGTCTCACTCTGTCACCCAGGCTAGAGTGCCGTGGCGTCAGCCTGGCTCACAGCAACCTCAAACTCCTGGGCTCAAGCGATCCTCCTGCCTCAGCCTCCCGGGTAGCTGGGACTACAGGCATGCGCCGCCATGCCCGGCTAATTTTTTCTATATATTTTTAGTTGTCCAAATAATTTCTTTCTATTTTTGGTAGAGACGGGGTCTCGCTCTTGCTCAGGCTGGTCTCGAACTCCTGAGCTCAAGCAATCCTCCCCCCTCGGCCTCCCAGAGTGCTAGGATTACAGGCGTGAGCCACCGCGCCCAGCCCTGAGTGACTCTTGACTCCATCTAACCATGTGATCTTGAGCATGTTGCTTTAACTCTCTCTGTATTAGGAACTAAGTACATGCTCAGGTAGTTACTGGTATTACCAATAATAAATGGCCTGCTTCCGGGAGATTTTTTTGACTGACTATAGAAATATATAAGTAATTATGTCTTCTTATACTTAATAATATATGGAAAATATTACATTCACATGTGTTTGATATATAAGTATCTACATGTTCCTTTAGTTGCTTATATTTTAATCGGGAAAGTTATCTTTCAGGTCACCTTCTGATTTCATCTTTTAAAACCTCTGTCTGCTGTAACAGGTGGTTCTTGTCTATCTGGAATTGTACTTGGCTTGCAGTTGGTTTTGCAGCAGGCCCTGAACATTTTCTTGCCAACTGCTTTCTCTGTATTCCCGCCCTATTCTTAACCACCATGACATTTGTTAATTTAAAAGAAAACACATTACTCCTCTTGGCTGCTGTGACTTTTCAGCAGCAAAAGGAAGTAAAATTATGAAGGTCTCCAAGTGTAAAATAGTTCAGTCAGATTTTATTTTGTTGATTTTAAAAACTTTTTTCTTAGCTGCTACTTCTGGGAGAGGAAGGGTATAGTGGCATAATGAATTGTTTACTGGGCATTAGTTCGCACGTGTGTGGGCAATTCAGAGCCAGCTTTTATTAATTGGGTGCATTCTTGAGATTCCTCTTCCTACAGGTGTGGATAATCTATTTTTAAAAGAAAATCTGCTGTTTTAACAGCAGGCAATTGTTATCAAAATCCCTTACCATTTTTTCTCAAATTTTAAATAGCAGCATTCCCTCCACAAAGAAAAATCCTGCTTCCTTAATAGAGAAAAAAGACTAATAGAACAAGTTCCACAACATGCTATTCCGTGTTAGAAGATTGCCTGGGTTGGCCTGGACACCTGCTGTCTAACTCAGCGGCTTGTCTCTAAGCCTCTGAGGGTGGAGACAGCTTCCTGTCTGCTCCTGTCCATTAAAGAGCTGACACTGACTGTTTGCTTTACAATGCAAATTTTTTTTGTATTGTACTAACACGAAAATAATAGGTGCATTCTTCATTTCCTCCCCCCTTGCAGAATAGGAAAAAATTTTTTTAAGGACTTGATTTTCTCTTCAACAGAGAGAAACAGTTGTGATACCTACTGCTTTAAAAGAATTATAGTGGTGTTACAAAAACATTAAATCATGGCCTATTGTTTCCCACCTCCAAAAACATATTTCTGAAGTATAACATGATAAAGATTCTCTGCATGCTTAAAAGACAATTGACTGGCCAGGCGCGGTGGCTCAAGCCTGTAATCCTAGCACTCTGGGAGGCCGAGGCGGAAGGATCGTTTGAGCTCAGGAGTTTGAGACCAGCCTGAGCAAGAGCGAGACCCCATCTCTACTAAAAATAGAAAGAAATTGGCCAAACAACTAAAAATAGAAAAAATTAGCTGGCCATGGTGGTGCATGCCTGTAGTCCCAGCTACTCAGGAGGCTGAGGCAGGAGGATCGCTTGATCCCAGGAGTTTGAGGTTGCTGTGAGCTAGGCTAATGCCACAGCACTCTAGCCCGGGCAATAAGAGAGTGAGACTCTGTCTCAAAAAAAAAAAAAAAAAAAAAAAGACAATTGACCTTCAAACAGTATATCAGTCATTGCTGTGAAGGAGCTTTCTTGTTTCTTTTGTTTGGTGACACTACACACCATATGTAGGTACATGTTTAACACAGAATGCTAATTTAAAAAAATCTCCAGTAGATGAAACATTTAGATATAACATTTTAACTTATTGATGTAAATTATTATTATTAATAAAACCCACTGACTGTCTAAAGCCAGGGTCTTGATAGAGTAGCTTTTCTTAACATGATTTCTAACTTTTCTCCTGACCTGATTTCATCTGATTGAGTTTTCTTTATATAATTTGGAAATTTTTATGAAACACGTATAAATGATATAATCCTAAATTACTCAAATCAGGAGCTATCCAATATGTGTACTAATTTAATGGGGACAAAGTAAAATATCTGATGAAATTCAAAAACTCAATCTTGTTAAAGTATTGCCAAAGGCATTATAAAAAAATATTTGAATCATTAATAGGACAAACATCATGGAAATTCCTCCAGAATTATTAAAAATATGTTGCTAATACTAATCTCCCACAATTTAGGGAACATTTTTTTCCTTCATAAATTCTGTCCTCACAATCCAGTAATCATTGTTTTTATTATCATCCACATTTGGTAACTCAATATCTCACTTTATTTTGAAAGAATAATTTTTCAACTTTAGTGATGGACTTCCATAATCAATAAATTTTAACTATTACTAATGACCTCAGCACCATTTTATATTTATGTAAGATTTCATAGTTTTTAGAGCATTTTATATACACTAGTATGATTTAAAATTCAAAATCACATGCCATATTCAAAATGGCATTTAATATAATTCCAAAACTATTAACATGAAAACTAAGGTTACGTGATTTACTCAAGGCCATACCTTCTGTAAATAGAGGCACAACTCTCAAACCCAAGTTTTGTGAGTCAAGGGCCTTTTTCACTATACCAAACCTAACCTTCTGTCTTTTCCTGTGCATCTTCCTCTAAAGTTTTTGCACAATTATTATTAATAGTACTGCGTGGTCTAGGAGCTTTCCCTTCAAAATTCATAATTTTCCATTACCCTTTGTTACTTAAAAAAAAATCTTAGCACCTACATTAACTTTTTGTTAGTACTCTGAAGGTAATTCCATTTGTTAAATACTAGCTACATGCCAAGCATTGAAATAGTTGGTTTACATTCAGCACCTCTGCTCATGCCGATTACTACCAAGTAAGGTAAGTAATATCTTATTGAGAATTAAGGGTTGAGTAGCTTGGTTGGGATTAAAGAGTTGGAACCATTGTCTAAATCTAAGTTCGTCTAACTCTAAAGCTGATTTTTTTTTTTTTTTTTTTTGAGACAGAGTCTCACTCTCTTGCCTGGGGCAAGTGCCGCGGCGTCAGCCTAGCTCACAGCAACCTCAAACTCCTGGGCTCCAGCGATCCTCCTGCCTCAGCCTCCCGAGTAGCTGGGACTACAGGCATGCGCCACCATGCCCGGCTAATTTTTTCTATATATATTTTTAGCTGTCCAATTAATTTCTATTTTTGGTAGAGACGGGGTCTCGCTCTTGCTCAGGCTGGTCTCAAACTCCTGAGCTCAGAACGATCCGCCTGCCTCGGCCTCCCAGAGTGCTAGGATTACAGGCATGAGCCACTGTGCCCAGCCTAAAGCTGATGTTTTTGCAGGCCACACTGTGTGCTTTCTCCTGATTTAGCAGACACAGACATCTGTGAATACCCTATGATGAGTTTTTCACACAATTAGTATGTTCCATTGCTATGTTCCATAGCAATAACGTCCTCATTCCCCATTTCTTCCTCATATTAAAAAAAAATTCTGTCTAAATCTCTACTTGTTTTTTCTTACCATTTGCTTTCTACTCTTTTTCTTTAGTTTCCTATTTTGCACCAGGAAGTGGTCATGCTTGAACTCTTTGGAAGAATGATAACATTTGCGTAATAAACAGATGTGATACCACACTCCTCCCCAATTACTTCACTAAGAAATCACTTGCAAAGTTAGGTCCTACTGTGCGTTTTCAGCAGTGAACCAGTAAAGGAAGTTGCACCTTTGGTCTGCCCCTGACTTGGGGTTCATTCCGCCAAGCAGGGAAGCCAGCAGGTGGAAAGAGCGCCATCTACTGAAACCGTTACTGGTACATGGGTCTTTGGTGATAAGAATTACTCAGAATAAGATAGAACTAAACCTTTTAATTGAGAAAACACAATCAAAATAACCTACCAAGCTTTCGAAAAATATGCATAAGTAGGTTCCACTCCTCCACCCCACTGGCTTTTTGGAGATTCTGATTAATGAGTTCTGGGATTTCGAAAGAGTCACAGACAATCAGATGTACAACTCTGCTTGAAAATCACTGGGACAGTGTCATGTTGAGAATGCACTAAAAGCATTTGGTGTTTATGCCTATTATTAAGAGGCACACGGTGTTACCATTCATAGAGCATCCCACGATAAAGAACAAACATCGCGTCTCTCTCTACAGTGTACTGCAGCCCTCACGCCTTTGCAAAGATCCAACGCAGCCGCCTGTGACTTCCTTTTTGGTATTTCATGTTGATCCAGTCTTTCTGAATTCTCTTGTGACAAGTGAAAAAAATTTGAAGAAGAGATAAATGATTAGCAGCTGAAGAATAACTCAAATTATCAGGAGTGAGAAAGGAAGATCGGGGGAAATGTACAGGACAGAACCGATTCTCCGGAGCAGTTGGGAGAAAGATGTGTTGGAAGTTGCCTGCGTCCAATTTGTGAAGAGTAGTTTGGGGGTTTTATTCCCATGGGAAAATTCTATCGGTAGAGTTTTGTCAAATTTTTCTAAAATTTTTAAAATAATCCTATAATCTTAGCAATCAGACAAATTGAATCTGATTCCTTTCTTTTTCTGAAATAATAATCATGCAATAGTCTATGAGTGCACCAGATAGCATCATGCTAACAGTGCAGTTCTTTCTGGCAGGAATACCTATAGAAATTCAATAGTCACGTGGTAAAAGGGAATTGCAGTTTCGATCTGTTCCTGGCTTCCATGAATGACTCAGGGTTCATTCCGCCAAGCAAGGAATTTAAAATTTAAAATTCCTAATTTTAAATTAGAAATACCTAATTTCAGGCCCTGATAAGCTGAATTGTTCACTTTCCTACAGATACCCTGTATAAGGGAAGAAAGAAAAATAAAAAAGGAAGTAAGGTAGCCATTATTTGATACCAAATGTTCTTTAAATCTTCTAAAGTGAGTTTTATACTTTCTAGAGATTTATGAGAAAATGTAGTGAGATCTGACTCAGCATCAGCTCAAAGCCCTTGAAAGCATAAGAGGCCAAGCCGTTTCCTGCAGAGCTGTGCACTGCCAACCTTTGTTTAATTCGTTTTATTATTTTATATGTTAGAGTACAATATTATTACTCTTTGGCAGAAAACCTCCTTATCTGTCATCAATTAGGCATGCCTGTAAGAGGAACGTGGGTTGATTGCCAGGCAATTGTTCTGCATTTCACAATGATTTGTATTCCCCTGAGAATAAATTATATCCAAGCAGTGACCACAAAACAGGGGTTGGAAGATCAAAACAAACACACATGCGCCCATGGACATTCAATCAGAAAATCAAAAACAAATTCCACGGGAGCATTTTTTTTGGAGGGCCTCACTCTGTTGCCTGGGCTAGAGTGCAGTGGTGTCAGCCTAGCTCACAGCAACCTCCAACTCCTGGGCTCAAGCGATCCTCCTGCCTCAGCCTCCCGAGTAGCTGGGACTGCAGGTGTGTGCCCCCACACCTGGCTAATTTTTTAAATTTTTTTTTATTTTGTGGAAACAAGGTCTCACTATGTTGCTCAGGTTGGTCTCCTGCCCTCAGGTGATGCTCCTGCCTAGGCCTTCCAAAGTCCTAGGATTGAGAATTCCTAATTTTCATTTCTCTGAAACCTTATGATCACTGGCCTTAGTTAAACTCAGTAGGGAAACGTCAGGGAGAACTATTGGAGAAGAGTGTGTTTAGCATGGGTTAGTGGTTGCCGGGTGTGCGCTGATCCTAGTGGTGATGGTATATTTTAATAAAGGAAACTGTTCTGCCTCCCCTTAAATCACAGAACGTCAGTAGGCACTGTCTAACAGTGAATAGAAAAACAGAAGAGTCTCCCTCTAAATTTAAAATCTGGGAATAGGTAAAGTCATAATTTTGATAAGTGACGATTGCTGTTAAAGGTAGTGTGAACTCAAATGTAGATATTCGAAACATTTAGAAAAAGAAACTAGTAAAAGCATACTTATTGGAAGTGTCAATCTCTGCTAGGATCCAGGATTATAGTCTAGGCTCTGCTACTAAAAATGTGGGAAAAAAAAATCTTTTAATATGCATTATCTCATTTAGTATTTACAGTACTCTTGAAAATAGGTAAGACCATTATGATATTCATGTATTGAATTTTATTTTTTTAACATGGATAACATGTGTTTAACATATGAGGGAATGCGTCAGGGAGATTAAGTAACTTGCCCAGAGTCACACAGCATATAATAAATTCTCAGTCTCAAGTATTCTTCAGTGTTCTTTCCACAAACCAAAGGGAAACAAATAGGCCAACTTTTATTCTTTCCTGAGTGCATAAAAGAAGCTCTGAACAACTGTGACATTGTATCTTAGGCTGATACATTTTAATTCTCGCCTGTGCCGGTGCAGACAGAGGAGAAGGCTGCAGTAAGGAAGTTAGGAAAAGTGTGCTTGGTGTATTCTTTTTTTTTTTTTTTTTTTTAACATAGGCCATCTACCGTGGTAGGAATTCTGTTCATTCCAAAGGTGGGATGAAAGTTAATCTATCTCCTAAAAGCATTTCTAAGGGAAAGAAGAGTAAATTACTCAAGGCATGAGAGAGAAAATAGTGGGGCTCTTCCTTGCTCTTTCCCCTCTGAAACCACAAAGAAAGATGTTTGGGTGGATTGGGGGAGGGGGGAGGGGGGAGAGAGAGAGAGGAAGAAGAAGCATGAGCGATTTTTTTTGTTTTTTCTTTTTTTTCTTTTTTTTTTTTTTTTTTTTGGTGTGTGTGTTTAATGAAACAAAATCTTTGGACAAGAGTACAGACTCACATCTTTGTTAATTTTTTTAAGAGATAGGGTCTTGCTGTGTTGCCCAGGTTGGACTAGAACTCCTGGGGTATCTGGCCTCAGGCTCCTGAGTAGCTGGGACTGTGGGAAGGTACCACCGTGCCTGGCTCACATTTTTATGTAAAGAAAAAATTTAAAAATATCTGAAATGCAATGAAATGATTCCTCTTTTATTAATTAAGCCTAGAGGGGGGTGGGGTTTGGTGGCTTAGTTTAGAGTTTTAAATTTACAGATTTTCTAATGAAACTAAAACTCAGAATGAAACTTCATGCAGACAATCTGGAATGAATGAAACATTTTGCCCTAAACTGTGGCGTGGAGAGACAAGTGTCATACAATTCTGGCAAATAAGCATGCTCTCCAACAAGAGAGTATTATGGTGCTTACCGCGCAATAACACTGTATCCCATATCCAATATATTTAGAAAGACAGCATTCAAAGATAGCTTTTATTATAGAATTGTTAACTTCTGGAAATAATAATTATTTTATTTGGTAGCATATATTTTTACTTTTGAATTTGTAGAGACGTTAGGAATGGGGACCCATGTGAAAGATTGGATTTTGGTAGTCATTCATAAAACAGGAAAGCATCGCTTTGGGGTGACAAGGGGAATAATTATAGGCCCCACTTTTTAGTTGGGACTTTCAAATTGATTTGCTCTTGCAAGGTAGGTGCGGTGAGTTGAGGAGAGGGAGGAGCTTACCAAAGGATTTGAGATAAGGAAAAACTAACCTAGTCAGGACACTTTTTTCTGAAACGTTTTCAAAAAACTTCAGAAGGGAAGGTTTCCTGGTTTCATTTCCCATTGTATGAATGGCTGCTCAAGCCTGAATTCCTAATTTATCATAGTTTACGGTGATGCATTGAGGGGCGGATGTGTCATTTGTCCAATCAGTGCGTGACCAGAGCTACACCGTGCAGTGCGTCGTCGTGGGGCTCTGCTGAGAAAATCCTCAAAGCACGGAAGGGTCGGAGGTGGATGGAAATATTGCCACAGGACACCCTCACACGGGTGTTGTAAGAATGACGTGTCTGCTCTTCATTCTAGTTTACCATCAGTGGTGGCGTTTCCCATGCTCTGTTTTCTCAGCCTTGTTCTATGTTTAAAATTAAACCTATGGGGTGAGGGCTCACTGCGCTATTATATATATACTTCAATATACTTCTTATTCATCCATTATTTGTCTCATTCAGGGATGTAAGAGTGAATAAGGTGTGTCCCCTGCCTTTACAGAGCTTATATTTAAGTGGGAAAACAGATATGTAAATGGGTAATCGCAAAACATTTTTAGCTATGTGAAGAAAAGTGCACAGAATTGCAATAAGAAGGGTGCTTAGCTCACACTGGCAGACTCGGAGAAAATCTCCCACGAAAGTAACATTTAGGCTGAGATCTTAAGGATGAATAGGAATTATTCCTGCCAAGCAGGAAGTCAGAAGGGTGCTTGGTGGTGATAAAAAACTGTATGCATAACAGCGGAGTAAGAGAGCATGACATGTTTGCGGAAATAAAATTAATTCCAAAATGATAGAAAGTCAAGAGGGAAAGTGTATTCTATCAGGATGCGGCCCTCGGATTATGAGGGTTACTTTAAATCACAGCAGCGGGTTTGAGTTGTGGTCTAGGTGTACTGGGAAGTCAATAGTGGGTTTCAAAAGAGAAGAGAATGATGAGATTTGGACTTTGAAAACGTTTCTGTCGTTGCAGTGGGAGGAAGGGATCGAGTGAACACAACAGCAGAGGTTAGGACACTTGTGAGGAGACAGTGGGAAAATGACAGTGTAGAAATGAGAGTGGTCTAGGTTAGAAATCAGGCATGAGGACAAGGAGAAATAGACAGGTCCGGGGGCCATTAGGGAGGTGGAAGAAATGGGGTGTAGTAACTGCCTTGGAGCAGGTGAGGCAGACGCAGGATTAAGGATGGTTGGTATTGCCTTTCGCAGAGACAGAAACAGCAGGAAGAGAAGAGGACCTGGGTGCAGGAGTTTGGAGGTTGTGGGAAGAACTATCAGCGATGGAGAGCTGCGGTCCCCAGCCCCTGGGCTGCAGACGGGTACCAGTCCGTGGCCTGTTAGGAACAGGGCCACACGGCAGGAGGTGAGCAGAGGGTGGGGAGCGAAGCTTCATCCGTATTTACAGCCGCTCCCCCCACCCCCCCAGTCTATGGAAAAATTCTCTTCCATGAAACCGGTCCCTGGTGCCAAAAAGGTTGGGGACCGCTGACGAACAGGTTAAGTTTGGGGCACCTTTGGGACACCCGTGCAGAGAGGTGCAGCGGGGAGTTGCCTATATGAGCCTGAAGCTCAGGAAAAAGATCCAGACTGGAGTCACAAATGTGTGAATTATCAGCATAAAGATGACAGTCGAGGAAGATAACCTCATACACTGCGTGAGGTGCCAGGCAGAACCCCAGGAGAGAACCAGAAGAACACCACCCGTGAGGTTTGGGAGGAAGAAGAGCCCCCAAAGGAGAAACCCAGAGGTGTGTGTTGTTATGGGAGCCCAGGTAAGGAAAGGCTTTACGAAGGCGGTTACAGCCCGGTTAGCAGGGCTACGTACTATCGACCCGTCCCCTGAGACTAGTAGTGAGCGGTGTCCCTCGCATGGACAGTGGTGTGTTTGTTGCAATCCTTGGCAAAGTGAGAAGCAAAAGCCAGATCGCCTGAGGCTGAAGGCTGAACAGGAAGTGAGGATGTGGAGACAGTGAGTTCAGACAACGATTTAAGGAAGCTTAGCCAAAGAGGATGCACGAGATGGTGAACTTACTTTCGATGAATGTGTGTGTTCTGACTGCTCCCTCACTGGCTGTTCTCCCAGCTCTCTCCCCCTCCCCAGGCCTCCCGACAACGACAACGATGGCCTCTAGCGTTCCAGTGAAAGGAAGAGACGCACACCTAGGAACGATTCAGCTCAGTGAGGAAGGCTCCTCGTTGAAAGGCAAACAGGCCAAAGCTAGCCCTCTTGCACCAAACAGCCAAGTGGTGAATGCAAAGGAAAAGTTCTTGAAGAAAATTTAAAAAGTGCTACTCTGTGAACACACGCGTGATAAGAAAGTGAAACAGCCTATTGCTGATACGGAGAAAATTTAGGTTGTCTGAAGATCAAACCAGCCACAAGATTCCTTTAAGCCAAAACCTAATCCAGACCAAGACCTTCACTCTCTTTGATGCTATGAAGGCTGAGAGAGGGGAGGAAATTGCTGCAGAAAAGTTGGGAGCCAGCAGAGGTTGGTTTGCGGGGTTCAAGGAAAGCAGCTGTCTTTGTAACCCAAAAGTGCCAGGTGCAGCAGTGAGTGCTGATGGAGAAGCTGAGGCAGGTTGTCCAGTTATCCAGCTGGGATAACAGAAGAAGGTGGCTACACGAAACCACAGACATTCGGTGTTGTGAATCAGCCCTATGTTGGAAGAAGATGCCACGTAGGACTTTCATAGCTACAGAGAAGTCAACACCTGGCTTCAAAGATTCACAGGACAAAGCTCTTGTTAGGCGCTAATGCAGCCGCTCACATTAAATTGAAGAAGCCGGTGTTCATTTACCATTCTGAAGATCCTGGAGCCCTAACGGTTATGCTAAATCTACTCTGTCCGTGCTCTATAAATGGACAGCAAAGCTTGGATGACAACATACCTGTTTACAGCATGGTTTACTGAATATTTATAAGCCCACTGTTGAGACCCACTGCTCAGAAAAAAAATTCCTTTCCACGTATTACTGCTCATGTACGACACACTTAGTCACCCACGAGCTCTGATGGAGACAGATATACAAGGAGATTAGTGCTTTTTTCGTGCCTGCTAAGATGACATCCATCTGCAGCCCATGGATCAAGGAGCAATCGTGACTTTCAAGTCTTACTATTTAAGAAATACATTTTGTTAACCTATAACCACCATACATAGTGATTTCTCTGATGCACCTGGGCAAAGTGAATTGAAAACCTTCTGGAAAGGACTCTCCATGCTAAATGCCATTAAGAACATTTGTGATTCATGGGAGGAGGTCAAAACATTGAAATTAACAGGAGTCGGGAAGAAGTTCATTCCAGCCCTCGTGGATGACTTTGAGGGGTTCAAAGCTTCGGCGGAGGAAGTCAGTGCAGATGTGGTGGAAATAGCAAGAGAACGAGGGTTAGAAGTGAAGCCAGACATGACTGAATTGCTGTAATATCGACATCCAACTGGAATAGATGTAGGGTCGTCCCTTACGGATAAACAAAGAAAGTGGGTTCTCAAGTTAGAATTTACTCCTGGTGAAGATGCTGGGAACACTGTTAAAATGACAACAAAGGATTTAGAATATCACATACACTTGGGTGATAAAGCAGCAGCAGGGTTTGAGAGGACTGACTCCAATCTGGAAAGTTCTACTGTGAATAAATTGCTATCTCGGGCCGGGCGCGGTGGCTCACGCCTGTCATCCCAGCACTCTGGGAGGCCGATGTGGGAGGATCACTCAAGGTCAGGAGTTCAAGATCAGCCTGAGCAAGAGTGAGACCCCGTCTCTACTAAAAATAGAAAGAAATTGGCTGGACAACTAAAAATATACAGAAAAATTAGCCGGGCATGGTGGTGCACGCCTGTAGTCCCAGCTACTCAGGAGGCTGAGGCAGGAGGATCACTTGAGCCCAGGAGTTTGAGGTTGCTGTGAGCTAGGCTGTTGCCATGGCACTCTAGCCCAGGCAACAGAGCCAGACTCTGTCTCCAAAAAAAAAAAAAAAAAAAAATCGTTATCTCATGCTACAGAGAAATCTTTTGTGACAGGAAGAGGAAATCAATGCAGCGAAATTTTGTCTTATTTTAAGACATTGCCATAGACACCCAACCTTCAGCAACCACTAACTACCCTGTTCAGTCAGCAGCCACCAACACTGAGGCAAGACCCTCCACCGGCAAAAATTACAGCTCCCTGAAGGCTCAGATGATTGTTAGCATTTTTTAGCAATATTTTAAAATTAAGGTATGCACATTGGTTTTTTTTTTTTAGACATAATGCTATTGCACATTTAATAGACTGCAGTATAGTATAAACCTAACTTCTGCATGCACTGGGAAACCAAAAAATCATGTGACTTTTCTTATTTTGATATTTTCTTTATTGCAGTGGTCTGGAACTGAATGCTCAATATCTCTGAGGTATGCCTGTATAGCTTATATATTCTTACAAGAATTACAAAAGGTAGGTATAATAATATTCAGTTTACAGATAAAGACTCAGAGAGAATAAATTCCTACAATCAAAGAACGATTTAATAACTGAACTAGCACTATATCTAGGTTGATTTCAAAGTATACGCCCTTTGCACTCAATAAACATGATGTAACCTTCATAGACACCTACTGAAAATTATCTTTACTCCGAATTTCCCTCGTAGCAATTTATACAACTAAAATATCTTCTCTGTTACACTATAGTACACAACCAACAGTGAGAGAAATTGGTATTGGGATACGAGAGAGAGAATTGAAGAAAAATTAGATCTGGACGTAGATCAATGAGAGAAACGGAATCATTATCTTTGGTATCATGCCTACCTTTGCCTTGCCCATCTTCTCACACACTTCATTTATTTATTCAATACTATAATTTTTTTTTTTTGAGACAGAGTCTCACTTTATTGCCCAGGCTAGAGTGAGTGCCGTGGCGTCAGCCTAGCTCACAGCAACCTCAGACTCCTGGGCTCAAGCGATCCTCCTGCCTCAGCCTCCCGAGTAGACAGGCATGCGCCACCATGCCCAGCTAATTTATATATATATATATATATTTTTTTTTTTTTTAGTTGTCCAGCTAATTTCTTTCTATTTTTTTAGTAGAGAGGGGGCCTTGCTCTTGCTCAGGCTGCTCTCGAACTCCTGAGCTCAAACGATCTGCCCACCTCGGCCTCCCAGAGTGCTAGGATCACAGGCATGAGCCACCGCATCTGGCCCAATACTATAATATTTTTAAATTCACAGTTCGCAGGGATATTTTTTCCTCTTAGAGCCAGAACTAATTGCTTGATTAAATACTTAATTACAGTCATGATAAGAGCTACGAGGAGAAGTGTGGAGGCTGTCGGGGAAGATGAAGAATACGATCCAATTTACGAGCAACGTAAGGTTTCCTTGGGGAAATGGTAGTTACGCCAACCTTTGAAAAATCAGTAGAAATGAACCAATCGAATGGAACATGAGGAAAGGAGCCTTGTTCCTGGCAGAAGGAATGGCCCGTGTAAAGGTTCAGAAGAAGAAAGGGACGTGATTAGGCCAGTGTGGCCGGAGCACAAAGGGGGAGCAGAGAACACGGTCAGATAAGCCAGTGGACTGGAAAAGGGCCAGATCCTACAGGGTCTTTTTTGTAATCGTCTGTTATATTTTGTAATTATCTGTTATATCACCTACTCAGGGTCCATGCTCCCGTTTGTCGAATAAGAACACTATGACGTATCCTTGGAGAGCCACGCTTCACACCACACAGCTCAGGCGGAGCTAAACTGCCTTCAGCTTCAAGGCTGGGCAGGTGTCGGTCCAGCCTCGGCCAATCAGAGCATGATCCTCCACTCCCCACAGAAATGATGGACAGGGAAAAATGCAACCCAAGCCAAGCCAAGATGAACCCATGGAGCTAATTCTGGGCCTTCTGCTTGTGCTGTTGGGGGAAAAATATTCTCTTTCTGCTGGGGTTGCTAATGCTATTGGATCTAAAGCCATCCCATAGCTACTGGAAACCAGAAGAGAAAAGCTCGATTCTTTCAAAGACAATGACTGTCCTACAATGTAGTCAACACAGAGGATGGTGGAACAGAGAGCTATAAATAAGTAGGGAGTCTAGTTGATATCATTACTTCCTATTAATAACTTTTCAGTTTTATGAACCGGAAAATTCTTCTTACCAAGCAAGCCTGTTGGAGATGTATTTTAGTCAGTTAGATCTGGAAGAGTATTGATATATTGCTAATTTTTCAAATGGGACAAGATTCAAAGTGTGACAAGTAACAGAAACTAAAATGTGGAATTTTCTGAATCCAGGCAGGAAGAAGGCAATGGGGACCCCTTTCTCTTTAGCTGAGAAATTAACACAGCAGTTGATTAATCTGCATCTATTGTATCTTGGGATTCAGACCATGTATTTACTGAGGTTGAAGATTAGAGGATGTGCTTGAAAAAAGATCAAGAATGTTTTAGTTCCTTTTTGTGAAGCTCAGTGAGGTTCTGCATTAAAAGCTGTCTTATCTGGAAGCAGTGAAAACACTAAGAGCCGCCCTTTCAGCCCTTGTCCTGTTAGCCAAGAATCAGAAACATCTTTGCTCTGCCCACCACGTAAATTTAGTGTCGGCAAAGAGAAGGAGGGTAGAATAAAATTGGAAGCTACAACTAAAGCTGGGAGCTCTACCCACCTGAGTAGACAAAGGCCAATTGTTAGAAAATAGAAATAACAACTCTGAAATTGAGAGTCAAGGATTAGAATTCCATACTAACTCTGGTCTGGGTTGCGAACTCACTGGAGTTACTGGAAACAAATAAGATGGTTGAGCTTACTAAACTTTTAAGGAACTTGGGTTTCCAGAGAAACTCAAACAGCCGTAAACTGAGAGCTGTGATTGTCCAACCCATGTGGCAATATTCAGGATCCCAAACCTGCACAAACAGAAACAGTGCTGTTAGCAGGCTGTGACATCCAGAAAGCAGATACTCCCTGGTGCCTTTCTCAGCTGTGGCCATAAAGGACAAGCAACAAGGGAAATCATTCCAAAAGACAGATCCCAGAGCAGACAGAGAAGCTAACCAAGAATTCCCTCCTAAGCCAGGACAGGGCTCGTCTCTGCTCCTACCCAGCAGGGTGGTATACATGCCAACGAACGACCACCGTTGCATGCCACCCCCCCCATTTTCCCTTTTGCAAATAGGAGTTTTTATAATGGTAATTTTGTTTCCTCCTCATAAATGTATATTATGTTTCCTGGAGATGGTTAAATGTATCATTTTACAGTAAGTTGCTGGACCAGGAGGAAAGCGCATTAACGCAAGACTCAGGCTGAATGCAGTAACTAGATAAGACGAGAGGTGCTGGTACATATGTTTTTGATTCCATGTGATATTATTGCTAAATGCAGGCTTGGGGAGTTTTGAATTTTTAGGTATGGTTGGATATTTTGGATATGGTTGCAGCCAAAAGGTGAACTGCGATAAATACCTGTGTTTTGTCCTACCTAGAATACGTTTCTCTTTGGTTCACTCTGAATTTCCCAGAGGAACTACTCTTCACCCCAGTTTTATTATAATACACGTGAGCAGGTGAATCTGACTTTACATCTAACTTCGCGTCAACATTGACGCTGACATGGACCGTGAGAACATTGCAACCCTCTGACTTTCGTGGTTGATGCTGGATATCCGAACCACATGTTCATAACCAAGCCAATTAAATTGAACGCAATGAGGCTCAGTTCTGCAACTGGGGAAGAAGCATTTTCTTTCTGCTGAGATGTTGCAAACATAGAATGTAAGCCTGCAGTTTCTAGCATCTATCACAAACGAAGAACCTATCTGACCATAGAGCTAAAACAAACAAATAAACAAATGAGAGCTGAGAGATACAGAGAGCTCCAGGGAGTCCTAGGTTATCATTCAAGCCCCTTCATCTCGCTGAACCTGAAGATAACCTATCTGTGGAATTTTTCATTATGTTACTCAATCTCACTCCGCTTTCTACTTTGGGGCAATATAGTTTGTGTTGGGTTCGTGTCCCTCCCAGCTGAAAGAGTCTTTAACCTAAGAGCAATGGGAAGTCATAAAGTGGATTGAAGCAGGGGAGGGATGATCAGATTTTGAGCAAGTTTTGAGTAGCTCACTTTAAAGAACACCACTTTTGGCCGGGCGCAGTGGCTCACGCCTGTAATCCTAGCACTCTGGGAGGCCGAGGCGGGTGGATCGCTCAAGGTCAGGAGTTCGAGACCAGCCTGAGCAAGAGCGAGAACCCCTGTCTCTACTAAAAATAGAAAGAAATGATCTGGACAACTAAAAAAAAAAAAAAAAAAAAAAAAAAAAAAATATATATATATATATATATATATATATATATATATATATATAATTAGCCAGGCATGGTGGCGCATGCCTGTAGTCCCAGCTACTCGGGAGGCTGAGGCAGGAGGATCGCTTGAGCCCAGGAGTTTGAGGTTGCTGTGAGCTAGGCTGAAGCCACAGCACTCTAGCCAGGGCAACAGAGCCAGACTCTGTCTAAAAAAAACAAAGAACACCACTTTATTCTCAAAAAGCTGTAAAAGACCAATCAGCCAGCTGACTGGTTGCACCTATATTTGTACCCAATGTTTGTAAAGAGACCAAATGTAACTCGGATTATGGGGTCCTTACTGGGGGAGATGAATAGATAGAGAATGGTTTTGCTTTCTGTGGTTTCAGTTACCTGTGGTCAACCAAGCTCTGGAATTATTAAATGAAAAATTCCAGAGATAAACAATTCATGTTTTAAATTGTCCTAAGTAGCGTGCGTGATGAACTCTTGTGCCGCCCTGCGCCCTCCCTCCCAGGACGTGAAGAACCACCCCTTTGTCCGGCATGTACACAGAGTGTACACTACATCAAGAATTGCTTTGTATGAACAGGTTTCTAGAATCTGAAGTCTTATTAGGCATAAATATTACTAAAAAAGTATAATAACTACCAACCAACAATATCAAATTTCTTGACAACCTGTTGTGGATCTGGATTTGGGTAAAATACTATTATCTACTTTTTGTTGCACAGAAAAAGTTGAAAATTAGGTATTTACACAAAGATACCCACTGTATCACACATACCCCTACGAGGGATAATTGTATAATATAATCCGATAATATGTTTCTTACTGAAGATTTTTAGGAAAGATAATTTTGAGAAAAATGAGTCAGTTTTTTAGTAACTTCTTGTGATTTAGAAATAAATTCTGATATAATTTTTTACTTTAAAAGTAAGTAGCATTTTTTTCACATACAATGTTATCACTACTTTATCACCTTCTATAATAGTATCTCTTAGTATTTAGGAATGTCGCCAAACTTCGTTAAGTAGATTAACACAACTCCCTTAAATGCAATTTTTTTCCTAGAATTATTAGAAAAAAAATTCATCTCAATTTATAACTGAGAAAAATTCTGTTCTTAGAATAAATCTCCACTGATATGGCTATTCCTGGGGGTGTTATATATCTTTGACAAATCTCACTGTTGCAGATATAAAACTTAAATTAAAGATGAGAAATAAATCATCTCCTTCCCCATATTTATTGTGTTCAACTTTTTCTAATCTTCTGAGGTCTCAAAAAATGTAGGTCTCATATGATTTAATTTTTAACATTAATATTAAGTCTAACATTTATAAAAATAATTATAAGATCACATGATTTCATTACCCTGAGAAAAATTTACAAATTTCTGACAGTGTGATGCCTACCTTGGCTTCCCATTGTATTTTTCCAGTGTCAAGATACTAACCTGTACTTGCATTTTTAGTTTCAGCCCAAAATGCTTCTGAGTCACAAGATTTTCTTCTTAACAATGTTCTTTTTCCTTTATCACTCTCAACGTATTTTACTGAGGAAGAGTGACCTAAAAATCTAGGTCACTGCATTTTGTGGGTGAAATTTTTCTTAATGATTGACCAAGAGATATTTGCATGAACATTTCTGAGAGTCTTTTGAGTAATTCGTGGCATCCATTTGCAGAAGAAAAATGAATTTCAAATGCAGTGTAGAAATGCTCTTCTTGAGACAGTTTATTCAACACACTAATCTCTAAACATTCTAGACTACTGTTTTCCTTTGAGAAGAAGCATAGGACGGTAAGCATGAAGCCAATGTACTGTTTAACAGACTCTGTTATTCAAAACCAGGCTTCTGGCCGGGAGCGGTGGCTCACGCCTGTAATCCTGGCACTCTGGGAGGCCAAGGCGGGAGGATCATTTGAGCTCAGGAGTTTGAGACTAGCCTGAGCAAGAGCAAGACCCCGTCTCTACTAAAAATAGAAAGAAATTAGCTGGACAACTAAAAATATATACAGAGAAAAAATTAGCCAGGCATGGTGGTGCATGCCTATAGTCCCAGCTATTCGGGAGGCTGAGGCAGGAGGATCACTTGAGCCCAGGAGTTTGAGGTTGCTGTGAGCTAAGCTAACACCACAACACTCTAGCCCGGGCAACAGAGTGAGACTCTGTCTCAAAGAAAAAAAAAAAAAGCAACCTCCCTATTCTATTTTAATCAATATCTAAGAGTGTGTTTAGCCACAAGAAAATCGGCTGCCATCATTTGCTCATAATGTCATGGTGCTAGGGACATCTGCCGATTATTTCAAGTCATGGAGGGCACTGGCCGGCATTGGTGGGATAAATGGAGTTTAGCTTCGAAAACTGATTTCGTAAGTGCTTTAGTTTCCAGTGCGCCTCCTGGAATCCCACCCGAATACATGCTGCGATGGTGTGCTCACTACCGTATTGATCCCTGAAGAAAGGCAATCATATTACTTTTTAGAAGAGAAATGTTCTCATCACATTAGGTTATGGTCAATTTATAAACTCCAATTACTTTTCATTTCAGCATAGATTTTTCCATCTGTTTCATGGATGACTTCTTTAGCCAAGAAGATATCTATAATGGCAAATATTTTATTGAAATGTCTGGCTTTCTTCAGAGAAGAGTAAACAATTGAATTTTGTTTCCTATCAATTTGAAATTATGATCATAGTTTGTGATAAAAGAGACATGCCATTGCCATAGGTCCGAAACACTGTTTAGAAACTGTCCTCACAGAGCTTGGATGAAGGATTAGGCTATACAATTGGATAGACTTCTTTTCTTCCATGAAAGGGAATAGAGTAAGTTTTTTTATTAAAAAACATGCCAAAGATTACCACTTGGAAAGATACTTATACCTGGGAGCAGTGGTTTACACCTGTAATCCAAGCACTTTGGGAGGCCAAGGCTAGAAGATCGCTTGGGGCCAAAAGTTCAAGATCAGCCTGGGCAACATAGCAAGACCCCTCTCCACAAAATATTTTAAAAATTAGCCAGGCATGCCTTCTCAATTAAGATAACCTTAGAAATCAATAATGTGAGGCTAATAAAGTCAATACCTTAGAAATCAATAATGTGAGGCTAATAAAGTCAATATCTATGTTGCATAAATGGATCTTTTTGTTTTATTTGTTTCTCACACTGTTTTTTAAAGACAATATTTTGATCCATAAAATGTAAGACCTGTCGGGATGTCTAGAGTTTTTATTCTTGTTAGAATACTGTGTACTGAAGTCCAGGAATGTAAGAAGATGCTGACATTTAAAGCTTCTAGATTGTTTCAACTTTTAAAAAACTTGCAACTTTCAATACTGCTATTTTGTTGTTGTTGTTGAACAACAGTCACTGAATAGAGAAGATATACCCGTTAAGCACCTAAGTTACATTAAGCAATTTTTAGTTTATCAAATTCTAATTAATTATTCTGCTTCTTAACATACTTTTGAGTTAGACCACCCTATCATTTGACAGGTACGTAACTCAGAATTGGTGATTCTTAATATAATACTTCCGGGAACGTTGCCCTTAAAGATTTTAGAAAACTCCCAATAAAATAGTTGTGCGTCGGAAAGGGTCCCAGCCGCTTGGTGTGCAAATGCTGAATGTTTAGGGTTAGTGTTTACCAGGAGGGATAGACAATGAACTTCTTCAGGGTCTCATCCTTTTTATACTTCCGAAAATGTCTCTCTTCCTCTTTTTCTAGGCACCGATTTCTTGTTTACACTCTCCGTGTATCTTCTTGTTCCATCTTCCTCTTCCTTTACTGCCACTTGGTCTGAATCACCATAGTGTGCTCTCATTTATGCCCTTGTGCAAGATTACAAGTGATCTCACATATTTAGGAAAATCCTATCTTTCAGATATCTCTGTTTAAAGTGTCAGCACTATCAGTAAGCAAAAGGCTGCTCTAGGCGACACTAAGAAAAATTATCTTGCCTTGTCTTTTCATTCCTTTAAGTCCTTGCTGACTTGTTTCTGGTACCCCTACTCTCTCAAGCATCCAGAGATCTCAGGTCTTTTCTTCCCGTTCCGACATTAATGCTCAGGTTCAGCTAGATCCTATTGGAAACCGTTAATGTGTATTAAAGTTTAAACAATCGACGAGTAGTTTACGTGTTCAGGGAGTATCTGCGCTTTAACACTGAACAGTCGGTTAATTCAAAGGTCTGAGGATTTAATCGTGACATATTCAGAATACTAAGGTTAGATTCCAACCACGCCCGACACCTCTATGAACTCCCCTGCTCAGGAAAACAGCTCCGGGCTCTTCGTGAGCTCCTTGCGTAGAGCCAGACGCTAATTTGACAAGAAGGGGTACCTGGTCCACTAAGACCCACCCATAAAAACGTTGATGAGTTGGAGTGGTACAAAAGTTTCTGCCCAAGAGGAGTGAGCTAATGAGCTAAGCCAATCAGCCTACGCAAAATGAACTTGCATGTATGTCGTGCAGCCTTCCGGAATTTTCACTGGAGGTTGCTGGAAGAATTTCCCAGTAAGGATGAAAGAGCAGGAGGAGCTGGCCAGTCAGGAAAACCAGCGATAACATAGGAAAAGAGACCATGTGGGTAACAAAAAATAAAGCAATTAGTCCCTGGGTATCTTGGTTATCTATTGCTGCAAAACAAATTATCCTAGAATTTAGCCATGCCCGGCTAATTTTTTCTATATATTTTTAGTTGTCCAGATCATTTCTTTCTATTTTTAGTAGAGACAGGGTCTCACTCTTGATCAGGCTGGTCTCAAACTCCTGAGTTCAAACGATCCACCCACTTCGGCCTCCCAGCATGCTAGGATTACAGGCGTGAGCCACCACACCCGGCCAGGACTTTAACTTTCTTTAAAGCTCTGCTAGCAGTTATTTTTCTATGCAATTCCCTTTAACTGTATTTAAAACCCCTTATTAAGTGAGAACAATAAACATATAAAACTGAAAAATATAAAACATATCTTTATGAAAGTCTTCTTTAAAAATTTGTACAGAGAAGAAAAAAGACGTCTGGGTGGCCTCTTTTCCTATCGATAATAAGAAGTATTTTAGAAGTGAATAGGTATTGAAGAGGGGATATTATTTATTTTTATTTTGTCCAATTAATCTGGTGAATATACGTAATACACATATGAGGAAATGTCTTTCTGGTCTATCCAAAACAAAAAGGGCTTTCTAGAATAAATAATGCTTTCACATTTCATGGGCTAAACGTATACCCAGGATGCCTCGAGCATGTATCTCAGATGCCCGACTAAGTGGAGGGAGGTAGAGAAGAGAGCAAGAGACATAGACAGTGGCCAAACTGGAATGTCCTGAGGTCAAAGAGATGCCCCTATTAATTTGTGGAAAATAAGACCCAAGGCACGTGAAGACAAGAGACAAGTCACATTAGGGCTAGAAGCCGTGTATCTTAGCCTTCTCTCTATTACAGATAATTCCAGGAGAGATTAAGAAGTGTACCCATAAGTCATGTAATTACTGGGGTATGGCCATTTGGCTTCATGGATCCATCACACCATCCATGCAAGAAATATTTGGGATGCTACAAACATCCTCTCTGGTTTTATCGATGTTTATAAGATCTACTTCCCTTGTGTCTCCTTTTAAGGCAGGCTTCAATGTTAATTTTAAGACTATTTTAAAACAGGTTCTCCCCAACGTTCATGGGCAGATTTTGATTCAGCAGGTCTGATTCATTAGGTCAGAGATTTTGCAGGTCTCACAAGCTCCCAGGTGATGGCAAAGATACTTTTCTGTAGACCACATTTTTAATAGCAAGGAATTAGGTTATTGGGGTCTCAAAACTTGCCTCTAAAATATCTGTGAAAATCACTAGGAAATGAATACTAGTTGTAAATGCCAAATGAATTCTACTTTCAAGGACGAGCCAAAGATGTATTCAAGAAATATTTATCAAGAACTTATGATAGACCAGTCTCTGTTTTAGGAAGAAAAAGGATAAGATTTTTACTGTCATTTCTATTATTACGATAAAACACAGTGCCAGGTTGTTTTCTTACTTAGATATCACTTTTGATGTGCTCAAGCAGAGTCGCTTTCTCATGTACTTTGAACAGAGATTATATACACTGAAGGACCTTTTTCAATAAGAGACTCGTTTACCCTGTTAGCATATTGCTCAAGGCATTAGAACTTAGAGACACTTTTGCAGATTCCTTTCAATGAAATGTTGTTGCAGCAAAATAAACTATTTCACCAATGAAACAATTGGAAAACATGTTTATTTTTTTGTTTCAGGGGGAAAACTAACCTATATTGAACTTGTCCAGTGGGCACGGGATGCTTTGTCTGGCCCTTGTGCTGGGGGTCACTGATCTGTTTTCACAGCCATGTGGCCTTGTGTGACACAACCCGGGTCAAACTAATCTGCCAAATAACCAGCGCTGCCAAGTGCCAACCAGAAAGAGCAAACTAAATTATCTGGTATAACCTTCCCCTGTTGTCAGGGTGACAACCTCAGCATTTATTAATCCAATGAGATGCTTGCTTTATAATTAACCTGGGCACCACGTCAGATGTCTAATTGTGCTCTGACAGCAAGAGGGTAAGTTTCCCTGAGGCTTGAACCACTCCCGACACATCTCTGGGACGTGCAGCTTTGCAGCTATCGGTTGGTGAAAATTCAGCAGTCACGCTATTGCAAAAGTGATTGCTCCAGCCTCTGCTTTCAGTTAATGAAGTGTTGAAAGTTCAAGACCTAAGTTCTTGGCTGATCTAACAAGAACCAAGAGAACACCACTTGCCAGGCTGAAGCTTTTAAGATCTAAAGTTTACTCTCCATCATGCTTTGACAGGATCCTATTTGGTATGCCTTCACTTGTTCCCTATGGTTTATTTATTTGTGTGTATCCTGGGTAAGAGAATTAGGACAATCCCTCTAAGAAATTTGGGTTAATTCCCATGGTTCCACAGTTTACTTCTCTAGAAAAACAAAGAAAAATGTCTGAAATTTTCCAGGGTAACCTAAACCCTGAATATTGGGAATATAGCAAGAGGCATTAGGGAAGTGAACTCTTTGTAGTAGTGGTTTCAGGTGGAGCAAATGTACACTTCAGCCTCCCTTCAGTCCCATATGTTATGGGGGACTCAGCAAGTAACATATCTGGTATCTGGACATAGTTTGCACAGTTTGCACGAATAAACTCCCATAACCCTACTATTACAACTTTTAATATCTTCTATGGTGATAGAACTAGGGTGCCGAAGTTGTCTTCAAGGAATATTAGCTGTCGAATATTCTGGCTATAATGGAAATGAGAACTAAGCCCCACAATACTAAAAGATACGTCTTAATTTGACCACCCCTAGACTCAACTTTTTGTTCTGTGAAAGAGGTAGATGAAAGAGAACCAATAACAATCCCTAATGTTCAACTAGCATCACTGCATGCCATGCAATTTATTAAGAACTTTGTATGTATCAACTCATTTAATCTTCATGATTTCCCTACAGAGTAGGTGTACTTTTTGTACTCACTTTACTGTTAGGGAGATGAAGGTACAAAGAGATAAGGAATTTGTCCAAGGACATTCAACTAGAAGGCACAAAAGGGATTAAAGCCCAGATTTACCTAACTCTAGAGCCCTTGTTTTCACCTTTAGTACATTTTGTTGTCCTTCTAAACCCAGCTTCCTTGAAATGACAAATAGAAATGGAAGTGTTGACAATTCCAAAACCACACCATAAAGGTACAAACCTAAAATACATTCTCTCATCGAATTGGCATAGTTTTTCTAATCTTGTAAATATCATTTTTGTGTCTTGAAAAGATATTTTTATAGCAGGATAGACTGAGAAGTAATGCAGATTTAACATAATTTCATGTGGATCGTCTGCAGCGGAGGTGAAGAGAGAATTCGTATTTGTGGACACTCTGAATGTTCAATTAGTAGACTTTGCTGTTCTCCGCGCCCTGTCCTATTTAGAGAGCAATTATCTGAAATCTACTCTTGTACCAACAGCGATGGGGACTTTGAAAGGATAACCCTCACTCCCATCCTGTTCGTAATCCAACAGGTCACCTTCTCCCTGAGCTTACATGACTTTACAGAGTTGAATCAAAACACAGGGGCAGGCCGGGCGTGGTGGCTCATGCCTGTAATCCTAGCACTCTGTGAGGCCGAGGTGGGAGGATCGTTTGAGCTCAGGAGTTCGAGACCAGCCTGAGCAAGAGTGAGACCCCCGTCTCTACTAAAAATAGAAAGAAATTAGCTGGACAATTAAAACATATATATAGAAAAAAAAAATTAGCCGGGCATGGTGGTGCATGCCTGTAGTCCCAGCTACTCAGGAGGCTGAGGCAGGAGGATCGCTTGAGCCCAGGAGTTTGAGGTTGCTGTGAGCAAGGCTGACACCACGGCACTCTAGCCTGGGCAACAGAGCGAGACTGTTTCAAAAAAAAAAAAAAAACCCACAGGGGCAATTTTTAATTCTTTGTACTTTACTTATCACTATGTTAGCATTTTTCCTTCTTCCTAAATAGTCTTAAAGTTTGAAAAATAGTACAGGTACTTACTGTTGATGTGCATTATATAAACGTTTCACCCTTGTTTCTTCCTCTCTCCCCCTTTGTTTCTCTTTGTTACTATGAATATTCCGAAACGACCATCTCCTTACGTGCAGCTTGCCTTCCTCCTCCTCCCTTCCTCCTCTCTCTTTAGTTCTCTCTTTCTTTCTTTCCTTAGAATAAATTGTGAAAAGTGATCAAACGATAAGAATATTTTTCTGACTCTTGAAACTTCTTCAAATTATTTACCAAAAATGTTGTATCAGCAATGGGAGCACCATTTCTTTTCATCCTTGCCGGAACCGCTCATTATAATTTTAAACTTAATGTCATGGTAGAATGCTTCCTGATTAAGAAAAATTCCCCTCTTCTTGAGAGGGTTCCTTTTAATGTTTTTCGTCATTTAGATTGTTAGAGGAATAAGTCTTTTGATAATTAAAACACGCTCAATTACCTATACTGTTCTTTTTAGAGACGAACTGCCAAAATCAGGCTGGTCCCCGTCATACCTGCCTAAGTGACATGAGACATATCTCAAATAACCCCCCTTGCTTCTCCACTCAAGACATCACACTCCGCCCTCGGTTGAGGAATAGAACTTCCCCTGAGCTAGCTTATTATTTTTTTAATTTTAAATTTTTTATTTACGTTTTTTTTTAACCACAGGCTTAATTTGCATTTAGAGTTTCCCATTTTCTTTCTTTCGATGTTACCCAATAGTTACCACAAAGTAACTGCTCCTGTTTAGACTGCAGCAGAGAACTCTTGTGGTTCTAATTACAAGAAGAGCATTCAACTCCAAGAACCCAGGGTTCTTATCTGCAGAACCATGACTAGTCCTGGCTCAGTTTCATTCTCCCTTTGATGAAGTTCTGGTGGAGAAGGATGATGGACGAGGGTTGAGCGTGGCTGAAAACTTACGTTACATATGTTTTGTGTTTTTGAACAGTATCAAAACTTATTTATTCAGAGGTTATGGCGAGTGATTTGTTTATACTGAGAAAATTTTTATTTTGAGAAACTTCGAACCTGCAAATTACACGAATAATACGATACTTATGGATTCTTCATCTACATTAATGAATTGTCAACGTTTTGCCACACTTGTTTCCTTTTCTTTTCTTTTTTTTTCCTGAGACACCTGTTCAAAGACTTTTCTTTATATTGCATTCCCCTCCCCACACACCCCAATATCGCAAAGGTTCCATATTCTCCATTCTAAGAGGATTGCCACGTCTGGTGAGACTTCCTCAGAAATTTCATTCGCAATTACACAGATTGCCCACATCATTTCTTCCTGACAGGGGGAACTGGCAAGATGGTGGTTCCTAGTTTCTATCATCTATGATTGTGGAATTGTTTTTCTCTCTGCAGAACTAAGTCACTTGTATCTGCTAGGGACCAGATATTTACAGCTAACATACTCATTTTAAAAATGGAAAATAATGCCAAATTAAACTCTGCATACCTCCTGTATGATGAATTTGGTCATCATTTTCATTAGAGTACTAACAATGTCTATATGGCTATTGCTATAAAGGAATTATTTTAAAAAGTTTATTTAGACGAGAAATAAATATAGTCCATAATTAAGTGGATAATAGAAAATTGAATTTTTGGCCAGGATTATGACATATGAACTAACTCATCAATTAGGGTTCACCTAACAATGGGATAAATTTTCAGTTGATGATCTAAGTCCTGAGTTTCAGACACCTCTAGAAGGAAGAACTGTAGTGTAATATACTTGATGAAATTATTCAGTATGGTACCATCTTGACCCTCTATTAAATACATACAGTACAATACCATGGCGACCCTCTATTAAATTTAAGGCAAGTAGGAAATGATACTTAACAAGTTGCAAGAATTGGGCTGAATTTCACAAGACTGTGTTTCTGTTTGCTTCCTTTGCAGATGTGTATTGGCTGACAGAAGACTCATACCTCAAGATGAGAAGAGGCTTAGAGGGCCTCCTGAGACTGGCCAGGTACTGAGGACTTAGGGCTTACCTTGAGCTAAGTTGGACACTAACATATAATTTTTCATGACAATCTGGAGAATGAGAATGATCACAAACTATCTTGGAATGACCACTTTGTACAAAAACCACTGGCATCTCCGATAAAATTTCCCCCTCTCTTCTGGAAAGCAGCCTACACAGCAGGTAATTACGGTGAGGCCAGAGTGTGAGTTGGCCGGAGCCTTATCTCAAAAACATGTCCTTCTTGAAAAACGATGTGTGAGGTCCAAGTGTGCAAGGAAGAGCACAGGGCTGAGCGTGTGTTCAGGGGAAAAGGCCTGGACAGAAAAAGAAACAGTAATAGGAAAGAGGAACCCTAAACATTACCTTCCTTTTCAGTCTTCTAGACACTACATAAAATTCCCAAATATTATACCCCGTGTCCATTATAACGTAAACTATGCAGGGAATCTTATGCATGTGCCTAAACGTGTTAGGTGATGCCGCAGTTTTGCTGAGCGTTTTCATTGTTGAGAGCATCAGAATGTGAGTTTGTCTTCCGTGGCAGAGGCCTGGGGTATCCCCAGCGCCAGCATTAAGCGGTTCACTGAAGCAATTCCAAGTTCGTCAGGAACCGTTTCTCGAGGGAAAGGTGATTGAAGAGGCAGCCGGTGAGAACCTTTGCCAGGAAAAGGTAGGCTGAGGCTAACGACTTCTTCTGTTTAAAGGGCGACATGCGTTATATTATCAGCAGGGTCCTCGAGCCACAGGGAAAATTGCTACTGGACTAAAAGGTCTGTATTCTCATTTTAGCAAAGAAAATAAGCATTGAGATAGAAAAGGAAACTCTGAATATGCAGCAGTTTTACTTAAAATGATATTAAAATTTTTTATTTGTGAATGAAATTGAAAAGGTTTAGGTTCAACGATGTCAGATTGGGATTCGAATAGCATGTGTGCTCTGCGGTGCATTTCTCTCTCTCTCTCTCTCTCTCCCCATCCATCAATCCATCTGTTATGTTTGTTGCCATGGGAACCATATTCCTGGGCTTCTATGAAAGCTCCTCTTCTTCCCGCCCCCACCCTCAGAGGTCACAGTGGCTTAAGATTCAAAGCACTTGGGACTTGTACTCCACATTTGGATGGCCCAGATTTTCAACTACGTACTGTTTAAGCAGAATTTCTAGGATTCATCTCGGAACCTGAACTATGGATTTAGTGCAAAAGAAACGTGTTCTAATTCCAATCGACTGATTTACGAAGGTATTCTGGAACCCATTCTGCTTTTAATCTGAGTGTTTCTAAAACTCTGTGCGTTTATGAAAGACATGTGTTTTTTTCTACCAAGCATGTCCCTTCAGGGCCCATGGGAAGAAAGATTATTTAGAAGTACAGAGCTTGCTCTCCTCACTCTTGGTTGACTTCCGAGGAATTATATTTCAATCCTGGCATTTGGCTTATTACCTTTTCTGGATCCAGTGAGACAATTTTCATATTTATGGCACTTCTAAAAGCAAATAGTCTAACTAGTATAATTTATTGAAAAAGTTTCCTGCTTTTACTTTTTTAAATTCCCAGAGAAAGTCCCTAAAGCTCTTTTAACCACTCAGGTCTCCCCAGGTACTCCCTGGCCTGGGGCCGCTGCCCAGCCTGACTGCAACCCGCACGGGTTTCCCCGCTGCACTTCCAGGAATCAAGGCTCTGCCGGCACCCTGATGATGAGGTGCAGGGGGTTTAATCTCTGGTATGGTGACTTCAATTAATTTCCGCTGGACCTCAATTTTTGTAGTTTTTGCAAATTTATACCCTTGCCCCTTCCTCTCGCTTATGCATCAGCTGGTTAGATTCTGTTGCCATGGTTCCAAGGCCAGCAGATAAAGAGGGGGAGGAAGGCCTAGCCTCTCGCTCGGTGTTGGTCAGCAGCAAGAAGTCCACATCCAGTACCAACCACTGCTACAGTGTTTGGCATCTGAAGTGCAAACAAGGATAAAGAAACACACATTACATGTGTCCTCCCGTAGAGCAGGGACCTAAGACAGAAAATAAGTCCTTATTTCTTATATGCTATGAGAAGCTTTTGCAAAATTTCTCAAACAGGGAACCGGAGCCATTTCTCTGGTTACAAAAGCTCACCTACTAGGGCAAATGAAGGCTGGGTGTGCCATTTTGAGTATTCAGAAAAGAAGTGATAGCTCATACTGAAATCATGCTTTCTGGATGATACACAGACGGCTATTGTCATGAGAATATTCTTCCTGGGCTACTGTAAAAGCTGTTCTTCCTCTGGTTGCCACCTTCTGAGGTCCCAGTAACTTAAGACTGAAAGATATTGGGACCCGTAACTCAACTCTTGGATAGTAGGCTTTTAGCTACATCATGGGTTGATTAGAATTTTTTCAATTCAAAGAACCTAACCATAGATATTATGAAGATAAGTTCCAAATTCCAAATAGCTGCAACTAGCCGGGCGCGGTGGCTCATGCCTGTAATCCCAACACTTTAGGAGGCCGAGGTGGGAGGATCGCTTGAGCCCAGGAGTTTGAGGTTGCTGTGAGCACAGTGAGGACACTATGCTCTGCCTGGGTGACAGAGTGAGAGTCTGTCTCAAAAAAAAAAAGAAAGAAAAAAGAAAAAGACAATTGACCTTCAAACAGCTTATCGGTCATTGAGGTGAAGGACCTTTCTTGTTTCTTTTGTTTGGTGACATGACCGCGCACCACCGTAACCACAGGTTTGGCCCCAGGAGTCGGGACTGGGGTGGCGTACCCAGGGCGAATGATGGGTCATATAGTTGCTGAGCCTTCTGATTCAAGGACGTTAGGAATAGAGAATTTTTTGTGTGTGTTTGAGGACCGGATCATGAAGCAAGACCAGAAGAAACAAAAGGAAGAGACAGATAAAAGCAGAAGGTACGGTTGGGAGGAGACTGGAAAAAACACAAGCAGGGCTATTTGTGAAGACAGACGGCAAGGAAGACAGAACGAGGTCACGATCATCTAATTTTAGAACATTTTCATCACCCCCAAAAGACACCTGATACCTCCTAGCAGTCAGTCTCCATTCCTTGCACTCTGCTCTCCACTGCCCAGACCAGTCCTGGGCAGCTACTCATCGACTCTCTGTTTCCATAGATTTGACTATTATGGGACAGTTCATGTAAACGGAATCATGCAATGTTTGGTCTTTTGTTACCGGTTCTTTCGCTTAGCCTAATGTTTTCAAGGTTCATCCAAGTTGTAGCATATACTGGAATTTCATTCATTTTTACTGCCAAATAATATTCAATTATACGGATATATCATTTATCCGTTTATTAATATTAGCTGATGGACATTTGGGTTGTTTCCACTTTTTGGCTAATATGAATGACGCTATTATACACATTTGTGTACAACTTTTTCTGTGGACATGTTTTCACTCCTTGTGGGTATATACCTAGGAATAAAACTGCAGGGTCATGGCATAACTCTACACTTAACGTTGAACAGGAAACCGCCAAATGGTTTTCCAAAGTGGTGGCTTCGTTTTACATTCCCACCAACAAAGTAGGAGTGTCACAATTTCCATTCATTCTTGTCAACGTCTGTTATTGTCTGACTTCTTGAATTTGGTTATCTTGGTGAATGTGATGTGGCATCATGGATTTGCTTTACATTTTTCTAGTGACTAGCAATAAGGTGCTTCTTTTCATGCCCTTATTAACTCATTTAAAAATTAGGTTTTTTTTTAAACTATTGAGTTGTAAAGATTTTAAAATATAATCTAATTCTTTTTTAAGAGACAGGGTCTTGCTGTGTTGTCCAGGCTGGAGTGCAGTGGCTGTTCACAGGCACAATCATAATGCAGCCTCGAACTCCTGGCTGCAAGTGATCTTCCTGCCTCAACCTCCCAAGTAGTTGAGACTACAGGTAGGTGCCACTGGGCCCAGCACAGAAGAGGATAAAATTCTCAAAGGAGAGAGGGGTCTATGTCTTCAAATACCACAGAGAAATCCGGTAAAATAAGTACAAAGAAATGTCCCCTTAAGTTTCAGTGAGCAGTGAGAAGAGAAGCCACATCACAGCGGGTTCCAAATCAGGTGAGAGGAAGCAGAAACACTGAATAACGCCACGCTTTCAAGCGGATTGGCTGAGAAGCATAGTAAAGATACAATGTTCATGTTTAATAGAAAAAGGAAACATTGTTTCGTGGGTGGGTATTCAGGTTCCAAAGCTGTTAATTAGTCAATTAGGTTTTTTTTTTCTTTCCTACACTAGTTCGATTGACAAATTCTTTATTGAGGAGTTAGTTCTTTCTCCAGTTAATAAGTCTCAGCGTCTGTAGGAAATTCCATCCTTTTATTTATTCCACCACTTCCTCTTACAAAAGGAGAGACTAGGTTGCAACATGGTTGTGTCCTACTGGAACCACCAGGATCTGAGTGAGTGCTGGGGGTAACAGGAGGAACCAGCGATTAAAATAAACACAAAGCTTGTTTACATATTCACAGGAAACTTCCCACAACATATTAACGTGGAAACAAAGAGACAAATGCAAGAAAAGGATGCAAATGTTGACATTATTTTTTAATCCACGAGGGCAATCTCCTTTGTAGCAAAAAGCCTTGGAGGAGAAAATCAGCTGAATGCACTCCTGGTTTTGCCAGCTTTTTAGCATCCGGACCAATCTTCCCCTTGGTTGTAGGCAGGCAGGAGCTTGAAATTCCCTGCTGAAGCAGAAGGAATCCGGCACTCGCCTGTGACTCACACTCTGAGGGTGGGAATCTTGAGAGTTGAACTGAGGACAGAAGGGAGGGACTTCCTTTCCCTAAGCTGCTCTTGGAGAAGCCTCTTGTGGCAAACGGATTCTTCACACGCCCCGTTTTTAATGTAAACTTACCGCTTAGTTGCTCAGTGCCTCACGGAGAAAGATTATGAGGCCCTAGAGAAAGTGAGTGCTTGCTGCTTTTGTTCCTTCTTTTTTTGTTTTTTCCTTTTATCAACCTGACACTGAGAACAAGCTTTCTTTCGTACTAACTCTGTGCTTTACTGTGCTCTTACTGTTTGTTTTTTTTTAATGAAGTTTCCTCAACTTTATATATGAGTTTATAAAAACTTTTTATCGTTAAGATTGGGGATGATAATAATATTACTTAAAATTTGTAGGGCAGTTATTATTGGGGCTTGCAAAGAACTGTGTGGATCTTAACTCTTGGAGCACTTGGCAGGAGTTATCAGGAGACAGTGTTAGGATTTAGACCGATATCCGATTACAGCTGCGAGAAGAGCTGGGCAGGCAGCTGTCTCCTCTCCTTTCCCCCTTTTCTCTCCTCGTTCCTTTCTTTTCCATCCTTCCTCTTCCTCCTCAGTGCTACTATTTCTGCTCTGACAGCCTGCTTTTCTCACAGGCCTATTATGAGATTAAACAACACATAAGAAACTATTTTAAATTTCATAAAGCACTACCGTATTGTTTTGTGATGTTAACGACCACAGCCGTGCGATTTTGGAATGACGATCAAAGATGGTATCACGGATGGAAATGCAACGATTGACTCATGAATGTTTCTTTCGTTCTACCCGGCACGTGAAAATGAAGTGAAAATAGTAGTGGACTTGTATTTTTTATTAATTGATTGATAGCTGTAGTAAAACTTTTTGTCTCAATTCTACCTATATCAGGGCTTCTGTATATAAATATATGTGTAGATAGGCACGTACATGTAGTAATATAGAAATATCATAGATTTTTAGGCTTATTCGTCATACATCATACTGGGTTCCTCAAACTGCATACTGATCGTTGATGCTGTAGACGTTTGCGGAGTCTGACTGGAGCCCTTCTTGGTCTCATCTTCCTTCCCCAACAATCCTCCGTGTTCCAACCAACAATCCACCTCCGCTCTGTTTCTGACAGAATGGGCTGGTCTATTTTCCTGAAGTTCAGAATTTGCTAGAGCATCCCTGACGTTTCCCTCGGCTTCTAGGGTCATGTTAGCTACTTTTTATATATTCTGGAATATTCCATATTGAACATTAGTTCTTCAGTATCTGACACAATATTCGTCACATGCCGCAGAATGATGTTTCGGGCAACGACAGACCACACATAAGACAGTGGTCCCGTAAGATTATGATGGAGCTGAACAATTCCTGTTGCCTAGCGACACTGTTGCCATGAAGTCCTGCCACAACACATTACCCCTGTTGGTGGTGATGCTGGTGAACACAAACCTACCACAATGCCAGTCAGATAAAACACGGCACATACAATTACGTATAGTACGTAATACTCAATGACGATAATAAATGAGCATGTTACTGGCTTATGTACTTACTATACTATATTGTTACTTTAGAGTGTACTCTTTCTACTTATTATAAGAAAGTTCTCTGTAAAACAGGATGCCATGTTCCATACATCTCATGTTTATTGCCTCTCTTGATTGCACCATTTTCTCTTATGCCTGATTTAATCTTGTGTTTTGTTCACTGTGTACAAAATCCACAGCTGATGGTACCAGGAAGAGGCCGTGTTGAGTAACTGACACGGAAATAAAATGAAAATCGATCGAGGACTACGGCAGGAAGATCTCTTTGAGACCAGGAGTTCTAGACCAGCCTGGGCAACACAGTGAGACCTCATCTCTACTAAATATTTAAACATTTGCCAGGCACGGTGGTGTGTGCCTGTAGTCCCAGCTACTCGGGTGGCTGAAGTGGGAGGATCTCCTGAGCCCAGGACTTTGAGGTTACAGTGAGATGTGATCCTGCCACTGCATTCCAGCCTGGGTGACAGCTTGTCTCAGAAAAAACAAAAAAGAGTTTGAATATGGACCCCAATGCTAAATGGTTTTCATTAATGGAGAGGAATGTTCATGGTGCATTATCTGTTTACAAGCAAATCTATGATAAAAAAAGAAACAAACCAAGAAAACCACCATGGACATATTTTTGGAAAGAGAGACGCCTCCTCAAGAAAAGCCTCAGGCAGGTCCTTCAGGAGGTTTCCAGAAGAAGACAGTGTTATCACAGGCGACGACAGCCCCATGCATATTCTTGCCCCTGAAGAGCTTCCAGTGGGACAAGATGTGGAGGAGGAAGTCACTAATATTGATGATCCTGACCTCGTGTAGGCCTAGGCTGATGTGTGTGTTTTTGTGTGTGTTTGTGTCTTAGTTTTTAACAAAAAGTTTAAAAAGTAAAAAATATTCTAAAAATAGGAAAAAAGCTTATAGATATAAGGAAAAAATATTTTTGCGTAGCTGTACAATGTGTTTGTATTTTAAGACTCTTGTTTGTATTACAAGAGTCAAAAAGTGAAATTAAATAGCTTATAAAGTAAGAAAGTTAGAGTAAGCTAACATTAATGTATTATTGAGGAAAACGATTCTGTAAATTTAGTGTAGCCTAAGGGTTCAGTGTTTATAAAGTCTACAGCGGTGTACAGTAGTGTCCTAGAATTCACATTCACTCGCCTCTCACTCACCCAGAGCAACTTCTAGTTCTGTATTTTCCATTCATCGTAAGCGCTCGATACAGATGTACCATTTTAAATCTTTTATGCTGTAATTTTACTGAGCATTTTGTATGTTTAGATAAGTTTAGATTCACAAATGCTTACCATTGTGTTACAACTGCCTACAGTATTCAGCACAGTAACCTGCTGTACAGGTTTGTAGCCTGGGAGCAATTGGCTGTTCCCCATAGCTAGGTGTGTAGCGGGCTACACCATCTGGGTTTGTGTAAGTGCACTCTATCCTGTTCACACAATGACGGAACTGCCTAACAAGGCATTTCTCAGAATGTGTCCCATCATGAAGCAATGGTTTTAAAATATTAGATATTATCAGATATCAGATACAAAGCTGATCTAGTTCATACCCAATCTGGAAGATGCCAGGATTGTTTTTTTTGGTTTTTTTTTGAGACAGAGACTCACTCTTTTTGCCCGGGCTAGAGTGCTGTGGCATCAGCCTAGCTCACAGCAACCTCAAATTCCTGGGCTCAAGTGATCCTCCTGCCTCAGCCTCCCGAGTAGCTGGGACTACAGGCATGTGCCGCCATGCCCGGCTAATTTTTTATATATATATTTTTAGTTGTCCAGCTAATTTCTTTCTGTGTTTTTAGTAGAGATGGGGTCTCGCTCTTGCTCAGGCTGCTCTCGAACTCCTGTGCTCAAATGATCCTCCCGCCTCGGCCTCCCAGAGTGTTAGGATTACAGGCGTGAGCCACCGTGCCAGGCCCTGCCGGGATGGTTTGAGTGGACGTTTAGTCATCCCTGGCAGGCTCCCATCTCAGGGCTGTGTGGGTGGTGGGCACACCCTTGTCGGGTGAACACCCCTGTCTGACTGCCCCGCTGCTCACAGCTCAGGGTCTACCCCGAGCTGAGATGCTTTCTTCTCAAAGTCAAAGCCATCACTTTTGACTTGTGCACTGATGAGATTTGAGTTCTACGTATTTTCAAATGGGAGAGAAAAACAAAAACGAAGCAAAACCTTCCTCTGTTAAGCCCTGTTTGACTCCTCTAGGTGGTTCTTAGTCTTCCCCGGGTCGATGGGGTGCTATTTCCTTTCTCTAGAACCTCTGCCTTTGCTCCCACCTCACAAGAGCATAATAACATCAAAAGTATCACATTCTAGGTGCTCAGCGTCAGCTGAAATGTCTGCAGGATGCACAGACTCTTTCTGGGACCAAGCGCCGCAGGACCTGCCTTGGGTCTCCAGTGGGGACGATGCCTGCAGACCGAAACGTAAAAGAAAGTTTGCACCATCTCTGGGGCTCTGCAAAGGTACCATTGTCTAATGAAAAGATTACTTTCCCGTCCCCAACGACACCCTTCCACTGCCTGGCAAACAGCCCTGCAGGGGTTTCTAAAATCATGGGCATAACAAAGAAGTTGAAGCTTTGTGATCACACAGGGCACTCAATTTTCCCACCGAAATCAGTGCTTCCTTCCAAATGGCGATTTTGAAAGCCTTCTTGGGACAGAAAATCTGCTGCTTGTTTGAAGTTAGAGATGAAAAGAGAAAAGAGACTCCACCCCTCCTCTCCCAATTTGGGCAGGACCAAGGCACTTCTGCTGGGACTCTATCATCCACCTCTGCCTAAAAATTAGATTAAAGTTTTATTGCTGAATCCCTTCATGCTCAATGTTGTGTAGATCACAATAGCACCTTGAAACAAAAAGGCACTTAAAGTTACAAAAGCTAGACAATTTTATTAAACCGAAACCTAACCATGGCACTCTTGGCTATAAAGCAGAATTTCCTTTAAGGGGTTTGAGTTTCATTGCTGAAGTGATGCTTGAGAATTATCAACCTTTAAATAATACTCCCTTCGTGATTTGAATTTAGTTCAAGACCAGTGGGTGTTCAGAAGGAAGCACTGAGCTGAAGTCTTTATTTCTAGGAGAGTGGCTGCAGATGCTAATTTAGATTTACGGAGAAAGACAATGGTCCGTGGAAACTTATGTGGAGCGGCCGGGAGGCCATTGGTATTCTAGAAGGGTCCTTCCTAATTAAGCCGTACACCTCCCTCCCGCACTCCCAGGACCCAGCGGTGATTGTTTACAGCAGATAATTGACCATTCGTTACCATTTTCATTTTCCTCCTTCAACTTCTTGGATTTTTATTTCTGCTAGCAAATTTTGAAAATTATCTAATTCACTGAACAGCTCTTCCCCTAAGGGAAACAGCAACTTGAATTAAAAATTAACTTCTGTTTCTAAGACCTAGATGTGAAGACGTTTTCCCCTTTTGCAGATACATGACGGAAGAAGCTTGCCGTAATTTTCCTTGCGTGCGCTGGCCCAGATTTCTCTCACGGATACACTGGGAATTGTCGGGGAAGGAAGGAGGAGTGTTTAATGCTGGCATTGTGTTTGATTTCAAAACATCAAGGGAACCCTATTTATAGTGGAAACTGAACTCTGGTGGAACTTACCCATCCCAGGTGCTATTCTTAATTTCTTTTCTTATTCTGTTGCTCTCGCCCCCTGGTCCCTGGGCCACCCTTTCCCTTACTTTGTTCACACTGGAGTACTCCTTTGAGTTTGCCCAAGCTCATGTTTCATAACTGATTGTCTGGGTTTAGGGAGTATCTACTTATGGATGGCAAAGGGTGTTATCTGATCAAAACAGTGGTTCTCGAGAACCTGAAGTGACGAACCGTTCACGATTCTGGTTTTCATGGAGAGGGCCAGCGCTATGGCTCAGATGTTTGTCCCCTCTGAAACTTGTGTTGAAATTAATTGTCCTTGTAACAGTATTAAGGGAGGGACCTTTAAGTCGTGAGTAGCAATGAGAGCTCCACCCTCAGGAGTGAATTACTGTCAATATCTTGGAAGTGGGTTTAACATAAAAGGGTGAGTTCAAGCCCCTTTTCTCTCCTCTCCCCCATCTCTAGCCCTTCTCCCATGGGAGGACTCAGCAAGAAAGCCCTTGCCCCTCAATCCCGGGCTTTCGGCCTCCAGAACTGTGAGGCTGTTTGTGATGAATTACCCTGTCTCGGGTATTCTGTGACAGCAACAAAAATGGACCAAGACAGCCAGCATGGGGAAGAGAACACGGGGAGAGGAAGAATGTGCTGCGAACTCTTCCCAGAGGCTCCTACGGTGCAGGGAACATAACATGTTTCTATCCCAGGCCTTCTACTCTCACGGACTAGCTGTATCGAAGTCAAGTCTTTCCTTTTTGTAATACCATATTTTTCCCTCCCCTTCCTCTGCTGAAGGACTGGGTTTTTGTTTATCAAACTGCACAGAATAATGTATTAGGAATCCAGTAGTGAGTATGCTGCCTTATAAAAATCTGGCTTGAGACCGGTGATGTGTTAATGTTTAACAACTGGCTTTCTGCATAAAAAGTCCCGATTTATGGTATTTGCTGATTTCCATGGCGTAAATGCTTCCACCAGGGCTGATTTCAAAGCTACCAACATGAGGCCACTAAGCATGCAGCTGGGACGAGATGCGCACAATTGGCTTTTGCAATCTAGTACTAGCTGGCTCTACCACAGAATATATATGCTCAATGCTTAAAATGTGGCCCGAAGCATAGAAAATTCTACGCTAATGTGTGTCTTTATCAATCATCGTTCCTATTATGATAATTATTGTACTCTGTCTCCCTCTTCCTCTTCTTTTATGTATGCATGTCTGTAGGCATCCAGTGATGGGCTGGAAAACTCTAAAAAAAGCCTTGATTTGAAGCATTTGCCAATTTCGATGAAAATACCCATATGATGGGTGATTTCAAGTTGCCAATGGTTTGACACTTGGTTTGCAAAATTTCTGAATATTTAACAATCTGTCTTCTTAAGCTAGTAGGAAAGGACTCCAGCACACAGCTGTCATGAGAGTTGGTTTCCAGGGATATCTGTATTGTCCCAGGATTTTGTTCACAAACACTGAAAAGACAGATTGTAATTTTTAGATTCTGTGTCAGTGAACTTTTTCCACTTCTGAGTAATAATGTATGCATAAGTGTTTTCTGTGTCTTTTCCCCAACTCTTTCTCCCCAACTTGAATAATTTTCTTTCTCAATTTACAAAGATTTTAGAATAAAATCTTATATTACACAACTCATCTGAAATTTCCTAGAAAGCCTTATCAATGTAGAATTTAGAACTTAGAACACATACATTTAGAATTTGCATTGCCATTCCGGTTCTTAATAGTTACTAAACCTTGTGACTTTGGACAAATCTCAAATCAAGGATAATAAGAAATACCTCAAAGGACAGCTCTGAGGAAGGTAAAAGGATGTTACGATTGGTGCATATTTAAATAGATGCCATGTTATTGTCTCAAGAATCAATATTGTGACTAATATCTATCCCATGCATGGAGGCAGTGGAGAGATGGGTTTTCAGTATTAGCAATTTGAATGAAGGAAGAGATCATTACCTTAGGACAGCTTGGAGAGAAAACGGAGAGGTTTGGATAGACAGAAAAGCTTGGAGAGAACATCCTAGGTAGAGGCCGTGTACAAATAGTGACAGAGGTAGAAATAAAATCAGTGCTATTACCTGTTTATCACATGCCAGCCACTGTCCTTGGTGCTATAAGCAATGAGACAATTCCTACAATCAGAGGCTCTGAAATCAAGTAAGGGGAGAAAGAGAAGATGCACCCAGTTAGAGAAGGTGTTTCAGGGAAAGTGCAAATGAGACTTTGCTGGGTGCATTGACGTGGGGTGGTGGAAGGATGTTGACTTTGTCGTTATCAGATCCATAATCACAAGTCACTACGGAATTGTTACTGGGTGAGGGACAGAATTAAATGGCATTTTGCATCAGTCGATTGAGTTGAGGTATGCAGAATAGATTAGGATGGAGACAGGAGAGAAACGACTTAGAAATGAAGAGAGCCTGAACTCAACGGATGACCCTTGGTCCTTGATCATACACGACAAAGGAAAGAAAACAGAGGTTTAGAACAGGGGTGGGCAAAGTTTTCTGTAAAGGGCAAGATGGTAACTATTTTGCACTTTGCGGGTTACATCGTATCTGTTGCAACTACGGCATTCTGCCACCGTCAGGGGAGGGCAGCCGCAGATGGTACAAAAATGAACTCTCACAGCTGTGTCCCAGTGCAACCAGAGTCAGCAGACCCCCGGTTTAGAGTACAGAGAAAATGAGAAGGGTCATTGCCTGAGGGAGGTTTCTAAGTTAAGTTTTGGAGATGACAGGTTTGAGGTGATAAAGAAGAAATTTAAGTGGAAATATCCTGAAAGCCTTTGGAAATTTCGGCTTACATTCTGGATGAGAGATCAAGTTTAGATTCGGATTTGAGATTTATAAGCATTAAAGAAAGGAGTAGATGCACCTTTAGCATCAAACTAGCCGCACAGAAACCAGCAGTCAACTAATGCAAGGAACTGGTTAAACAGGTGATAAAGGAGTTGAGGAGACAAATAGGGCACAACCCAGAGATTAGGAATACCGCAAGCTGTGTCTAGGGTAGAGGGGTTGTTTCTGGAGCTCAGGGACTCAGTAGGGTGGATTGTTTCAACAACGGCTCTCAGCGACCCACACCCCTTGTGTTCACGCCCCCATGCAGTGTGATATTGCTGCTCTTCTCACCAAGAAACAAAGTCTGTTTTTCTATCCCTTCAAATAAGGGCTGCCATGGTGACTTGGCTGGACCAACAGAATGGGGTGGATGTGACATTGTGTGAATTCTGGAACCTCCAGGTCATCAAAGGTCTTGCAGGTCCAGTCTTGCTCTCATGAAACCCTTGGACCACCGTGCGGTGGAGAAGCCTGGTCTGGCTCCCTGAAGGATGAGAAGTCCCATGGAGGGGGACCCGGCCAAGAGCCACGGCAAATTGCCAGATGTGTGAGGAATGCTATCTCAGACCGTCCAGCTCCAGTCAAGACATCAAAGATGGCGCCCACAGCAGACAGCAGGAGGGAGAGAAAGACCCTGGCTTTCCCATCCTTATCCTCCTGCCTTCCCCATGGTGGCTGCTGCCAGTGCCTCCTTTTGAGGCCAAACCGAATGAAGCTGGTTGATGGGGTCCGGGAAATGCACCTGCAAGATGTAACAGAACCGGAGACGCAGGCCCAGAGTCCGCACCCTGGATTAAGCAAATGAAAGAAAGCACAAAGTGGGGAGAAAAACCACGGAGGAGGGAGAGAAGCTTCTGAAGGAGCAGACAGAGATCAGCCAGACAGGTTGGAGCGGCAATAATACCATGTTGGTTTGAATAAAAAATGAGAGGATTATAAGGAAGAAGGAGAGGTCTGATAAATGCCGTCAGATCACGCAGAGACTTCAAAGACGGCAACTGCGAAAGAGACAATTTAATTTGGTGACGTGCGGTAATTAGGGACCCATGAGTAGCCTGTAAATGTAGATTAATTTTTTCCTTCCCGAACTGTGGTTTGAGAATCCTCAGAGGTTTGTGAGAGTGTCACAGAAGATTCATCATTAAAAATGGCAATAGTATTTGTCTTGAATTTCTAATATGGTTTTTTTTTTTTTTTTGAGACAGAGTCTCACTCTGTTGCCTGGGCTAGAGTGCTGTGGCATCAGCCCAGCTCACTGCAACCTCAAACTCCTGGGCTCAAGTGATCCTCCTGCCTCAGCCTCCCAAGTAGCTGGGACTACAGGCATGCGCCACCATGCCCAGCTAATTTTTTCTATGTATTTTTAGTTGTCCAGCTAATTTCTTTCTATTTTTAGTAGAGACTGGGGTCTCACTCTTGCTCAGGCTGGTCTCAAACTCCTGAGCTCAAACGATCCTCCCGCCTCGGCCTCCCAGAGTGCTAGGATTACAGGTATCAGCCACTGCACCTGGCCTCTAGTATGTTTTAAAAATTATTTAGATGGCATGTTCATAAAAACCTGTTATAAAAATCTTCAAAGGTAATGTATCTCCATTTAAAAAACCGGAGATGCATAAAAAATAAGTTAATATTTGTTTTAAAGAGGTTTGAATTAAATGAAAAATGTCTGAGTTAAATAATGCGATTATTTTTCCCTTCAGAACTGAACACTTTGAGCCTTGTAGGATGTGTGGAGTGGCCATCCACACCCATCATTCGATGTAAGACAATTCTATTGATGATTGGGTCACCCAGCTGAACACCTCTAGCCCCGGTATTGATTTTCATTGCTACAGAGTGAAAGATTCTTTTTATTCTTAAGTACCTACAAAGTTCAGTTTCTATCCACGGTGGAAACTTTCATAAGGACAAAAATCAACATGAATACTGAAGTTAAATACAAGTTCATTTAGAGTATAAAAATAATAATTCTGCTAATTTGTTTCAAGTTGTCTTATACAATGTTTTTAAGTTTCATTAATTGAATCACCATTTTTATGTTGCATACCAAAATCTCTCTAGTATTTCTGAAGCCAGAAGGGAGGGGGGAAAAAACTCCTCTACAAACAGATCCAATTCAGCTTTTTTACGTATCTGTTATGTGACATTTCTAGAGAAGTGGTGCCTTAGACATCTTTCTCACCTTGATATTTAAAAACAAAATGCAAATGCTGTGTGATTCCACTCACATAAAATTGTGAAAAGTCAAATCTAAACTCTAATGACAGAAAGCAAACAAGCAGTTTCCTAGGACTGGGGAGAGGGCAAAGGTACCAGGGGTAAGGGGGGTGTTCTGCATCGGATTGTCCAGGTGGGTACATTGTTCAATTCAAGCGAACTATACACTTAAAATCGCGCATTATACTCATTGTAAATTAGATCACGACATAGATTAAAAAATATATAAATTCCATAAAAATAACAGTTGATTTAAAAAATATTTAATTCAATAATTCCAAATACTAGGCCACAAATGGAGATTTTTGTCTAAAAGGGCCAGGCCCAAGGTGAGGCCAACAGGACACAAAACATAGGGTGGGCGTCCACCACCGGGTCCTGCCCTCAACAGCTCTGAGCGCCAGTGTCTGGACTGCCTCATCCTCTTTGATGACTTCAGAGAAGTTAAAATCTCATTGTCTTTTAACATGTGTTGGTACCTAACCCCGATGTTACGAACTATACGGCCATTGAATTTTATTTGTTGCCAAATAAAATTTTTATTTTCTTGTTTTCATGCCAGTATGATTCGTTGGGCTTCTTGAGTGTGAGGACTGCTGCTCTCCACCTCTGGAAAATTCTTGACCATCATCTCTTGGAATATCACCTGTCTGCCTCACTTTTCTCCTTCGGAAGCACTGATTAGATACAGTAGAACTTCTCACTCTGGCCTTCACGTCCTTTAATCTCTTGTTCAGATTCTCCATTTCTGTCTCTTTGTGCTGGATTCTGAATCAAAGCGAGGGTTCTCTCTTTGGTCGTTTTTAACCTATAGCTTATCCTGTCCATTAAAGGTCTAATTTCCAGGATTATTACTTTCATTTCTTCAAATTTTATTTATTTCACTATCAAATCTGCCTGGTAATATTGACATCTTCTTGTATTTCTCTAAAAATGTTAAATAGACATTCTTTGAATTTTAAACATAAATACTATCACTGAAATGGCAGAAGTTCAGTTTTGCTCACTAATGTGCCTGATCCCGGTCACCCATAATAGTGTTTGGCAAAAAGTAAGAAACCTATAAATTTTTTAAACTCAATATTTACAATCTTTGAAGGTCCGATTCTCTTGTTTATTGTTTCTGCTGACTCTAATGGTAGCTTGTTTCCTTGGGTGACTTTTTTCTTTTCCTATGGTGAGCTTACATTTCTTGGAACTTTATTTCTTGGAAATACTTTGCCTCCTGCGTTTAAGGAGCTTTCTTTTGGGAAAGCTCTTTCAGATGCTTTGGAGGCTTTAACAACCATGGTCCATTTTAAATGAAATTCTGAGCTTGGGGTTTTTAGTTTACACAGATGGAGTACATTCTAGCCCCAAATCTACTTGAAAGCTAATTTAAGAATTCTCATGGGAGACCTTTTGATTTTTTTCAACTAGGACCGAGACAGGATTTCTTACCGTTTCTTCTGAAAGTGGATACCAAGGCTTAAGAAGGTTAGATCCTACAGCTAGAAGAGGAAAGAGGATGAGTACACAGATTTGTAGGACACTGAAGCCCATGTTTTCCCCTTAAACCAAATGACTTCTAGTGTGTCAACGTGAACCTGACTCTAACCAGGTCTAGAGTGAGTAAGGAAGTTAGAACTTGCCAGAAGCCAGTGATGTCCAGCTGATAGAGTGGAATCAGAAATGGTACCGGGATAGAAGTTGGTTTTTTGTGGCTAATGCCTCTGAGTGCAACTGCAAAGTGTTTGGTGGCAGCCTGGTGTTGCTATGGGTCAGCAGGGCAGGCAGATAGGGACATACAACAGGATGAGCCCGACTAACTAGAACCTGCCAATACCCCTCTGTCCCTCCCTATCTTGGGCAACCATGATCTTCTGAGCATAATGGCTGTTGGTTCACTTCCCAAATCTCATGCAAACTTCTCTTGCAGTCAGCACTAACAGAACTATGCAGGGAGGGGGATTCTGGGAAATGTAGTACCAGCTTATCTAAGCAGACACAAAACACAGCCACCAGGGGAGGGGGGAGAATTGGCAACCGACACATACCGGTTGAATCTTCCTCCCTTCTCCGACTAAAGGAAGCATAGAGCTTATAGACTCTTCGTAAGTGGCCACCAACTGCATTATCTTCTCAGCACACAACTTACGACCTTGAGAGTGGTGGGAAGTTGTGTGAGTAAAACATCTAGTGTTAAAAGTGTCTTTATTTTCCTGGGATGTTGGTTTCAGAAGCAAAAATAGTTCCCCATACATAATTCCTGCAATTTTTTGAGAATGCTATTTAAAAATCTTTAGTTCCTTTAACAACGCAAAACTGTGTATTTTGGAGCAAACACATGAGAACGAGTGCGGGCCACTGACCAGTGGCTTCATGTAAGGCCACGCAACAGGTGGGGGACTGATCTAATGAGAGAGAAACACAACCGTGGCCAGTTAGCGTGACGCCCTGGTTCTGTGGGCAAAGGTTATTTGAAATCCTGCAAACTCTTTCAAGAATCAGCCTACCCTTTGCTTTTGAAAAAGGCTCTCAGAAAGATGTGACTTTAGTTCAAGGTCTGCGGAGTTTCTTTAAAAGAACATGTGCTAATGCAGTCTGGAGTCCACCCCAGGCAGAATAGATGTCACTTTTTAAAATGGGATTACAGGGTACGTGTGTCTCCTTTTCCTCTAGTCCAGAGCATAAGACGTAGTCTGAGCTGCGCCATCTACCAATTTTGAGTACTTCCAGGCAGGATTTAGTATTTTCGATGATAACCGTTATATTTAACAATCGTCATATAATTATTATCATTGCTCTCACGCCTCTTTTTCTTCCTGATGTTCTTAACATGTTTTATCCTTTGCAAAGCACTTCACATTTTTCCAGTTCCTGTTCACAACAGTCCCGGAAGGGAACCATTTGCCGTTTTACAGATGAGGAACGGGGAAGGCAGAGGGATTAGCGGCTTGCCTGGGCTCTCACCACCAGCGTCAGCACTGGGCTCAACACGGGCTGTTGTTTCACTCGCTCAGATTTTTATCATTCTATTTTTTTTTTTTTTTTTTTGAGACAGAGTCTCGCTCTCTTGCCCGGGCTGGAGTGCCATGGTGTCAGCCTAGCTCACAGCAACCTCAGACTCCTGGGCTCAAGCATCCTCCTGCCTCAGCCTCCAGAGTAGCTGGGACTACAGGCATGTGCCACCATGCCCAACTAATTTTTTCTATATATATATTTTTAGTTGTCCAGATCATTTCTTTCTATTTTTAGTAGAGGCGGGGTCTTGCTCTTGCTCAGGCTGGTCTCGAACTCCTGACCTTGAGCGATCCACCCGCCTCAGCCTCCCAGAGTGCTAGGATTACAAGTGTGAGCCACCGTGCCCGGCCTATCATTCTATTTTTAACCAGGCTGATTGTTTTTGCTTCTGACATTTGGTCACTTATACAATGTGAACCTTTTTCCAATAGGAATTATGGAAAAAAATCACCAATTAACTCAGTATTACCTGTTCAAACAGCAAACATGTTACAATGACTTCCTGGACAAATTGATGAATTTGTACTATTTTTTTTTTTTTTTGGTCCTCCCTTAAAAGTGATGTCTCAGGATGAATTTTCTAGGTAGATTCTATATTCTCAAGAAAACTGATTAAATATGGGAACATTTTGACTTCTCAAAATGGCCACCCCACAGAGATGGGCAGAGGATATTTCCTTCTGCCCACACAGACAGAATAAAAAATGATTCGTCACACACTGATAATTACAGCACAAAAGAAATGTGACTATTTTTAAAGCACCATTTTTCTCTCTAAGACCCAAAGCTTTCCAACCTCTTATAAAAATCCATTCACCTGATATTAAAAGCTCCATTCCCTGCCCCAAACCTCAATCTCTGACCTGAAACATAATGGCAAGTTCCAAGAAAATGAGGCAGACACTGCCACAATCGAAGCCTTTGTTGTTTGCACTTATCCTCGGACGCAGGCACCTCTGAATAGACAGGCAGGTGCTGCTTGATAAAAAAAAAAAAAAAACCAGTCCCCACAGTGAATGTGAACAGCACTCAGAGCACATCTGCATTATTTTTTTATTTCGTGAAGGAAATGTTAGATCAGTTTGGAGTCCTGGACTATCTATCCCTCTACAATTTAGTGCCTACCCACCTTCAACACCAACCGATTCCAATATTTTAAAGCTCTGTTTGGTCATTAATTCACACAAGTCGTTGGGATGCAGGCATCCCAGCAGACATCAAAACGACGACAAAGAGAAAAATCATCGTGTATTTCAACTAACACTCTGGACTTAGAATTAAGACCGCGCTTCAATATTCCCACATCTTATTATCTAGAAAGGTTCTTGGGAGCTGCTCTTTGCAGACACAGCAAATTCATGGACAAGATTACAAAAATCTGGAGGTCAATTTTAGATGAGAGTGTTGCTGTTGGCGTATCAATGCCAGCCACAGATCAGCACAAATGATTGTTCCGTCATTAGCAAAGCGTGCGAACGGCGGCAACCCTAATGAAGACTCCTGGCGCTCTCCTCGGGTGTGTTTGACTTTATCGCATGCCGCTACATGTACAATCTGTTTCGTGTTATCGGCACGTAGACTGACAGACTTTTAAAATCACATTTAGAAAATTTGAGAGCAGTTCTCAAAAAACAAACACTCCCCGGAAGAGTAATCTATCAGCAGCACTGACTTACGCTGCCAATAAGTAATATTTGGCCACTGGAAACGAATGTGATACAATGAAAGAGGAATCCTAGAAGATGGGAGACCTGGATTCTGTTGAGGTTTTCTCTGCATGGACTTAGCTCTTGATACCGTAGCTCTTTTTAACAGCAAAGCCACTGCACGTGTTCCTGCCTTTACTAGTAAAATAGACAAGAATTAATATTTTCCAGAACGTTGGTCCTGAGATGAAAGGTGCTATGAGAAGACAAAGACCTATTAAAATTGTGACTTCTAAATGTTATCATCTGGCTCAGACACAGGAAAACAGATAGCTGCATGCATAGTAAAAATAATGAGGATGAATTCCTGTCTAATGAGCATTGATCGTGTGCTGACCACGTACTAAGGCTTTACATTTGCTCGTCCTTTTAATTCTCAAGATGACACTATTGTCTGTTTTACACACAAAAAAACCATGGTCAGAGAGGCTAAGTAACTTGCCCAAGGTCACACAGCTCAGTGTCACAGACAGGGTTCAAACTCAGGCTGGTCCATCTCCAAAGCTTACGCTCTTCGTCACAATGTAAACTTGGAACGCCACTGGCCCCCGGGTCATTTTCTGAAGTTACCTTTCATGATCTGGTCCCCAAATCGAACGTTCCCTTCACAGTTATGCCTCTGATCGGTCGTCTCTCTGCCTAGTGGGGAAATTCAGGAGATGTGTGCTTGGGATGAAGATTTCCTGTGGATTCCTGTAATTCATGTTATTTTTCTTGGCCAAGAAAAAGCTGAATGACTATGGGGTTCTCAATACATAGAAGAGTTCTACGGATTTTGAGAGGACCTTTCCACTCTGACGTGGGTCCCGTGGAACAAAGAAGATGTATTTTCCTCTCTAGCATTCTAATTCATTATATCAGAATAAATGGAGAATTAATTAGTAGAGAAATAACCGAGTTGTTTCACTTTTTCTTTTTGGTTCAACATACACACGGCACTCGTGCCTACTTCTGGTTGGTTGGGGTGCGACGAATTAGGTATAATTCTCTCCCTTCTTCCCTCAAGAGTTTACAGTGGGGAGGAAAAGATCCATGAACAACTGTTTAACACAATGTGGTGTCAACAAGGACAAGGACAAAATTCATTATAGATTTTAAATATACAGCATAGGAAACATTATTTTTATATTAAAAAAATTCTTTCCACCCCCAAATTTTATGATTTTTGAATTAAAGTCCACTTTAAAGATAATATTTTATACAAAATAAGTTCTGGAGTCAACGAGTAATCACTTCTGGTAATTAACCGGGTTACTGTGAGCAAGTTAGTTAACCTTTCTCTATAAGCCTTGACTTTTTCGTAGGTGAGATGTGGATGGTAATTCCTGTTCCAAAGAGCCGTATGGAGGGAGAAAGCATTCGCAAAGTACCTAAAGTAGCACCTGGCACGTGGCAGCCCTCGGTGCGTGTTGGCTTCGTCCTACCTCCTGTCACAGACCCTGTTTTTCTTCTTTCTGAGCGATGCACTTTAGTTAGTCATGACAGTTAGAAAACAGGACCCATTGTGAGGTCCTGGCTAGAGGAGATAAGTGCATCCTGTTTGCTTCCTTGCACTATTTAAAATAAGGTGCTTCGCCCTGACTTTAATGAGAAGTAGAGGTTGTTATACATGCAAAGAGGGGCTCCCGCATGTCTCCCCGTCCAGGCATGAAGAGAGAGCGCCGCATTTCCTCGAAGGTCACCCGGGGTTCTGCTCATCCCTCCCTGCTCTTTGCAGTGGGCATGGGACAGCTACAGAGGACCCACTCTCTGCACAGCTCCGAACTGGGCCTTCCCGTGCTCGCCGACCTGCAGATCTTCTAACGGTTTTGGGATCAAAAGGTGTGGAAGTGCGAGAGTTACACGCTCCAGACCGTCTGAACCAGGATCACGAACTTCCTGTTTCTCTTTTTACAGATGTCAGTTCCTCGTTGTGGTCGGAAGGCTCTCTCTCCCGGCTCCTGCTCCCTCCCCCCTCATCTTTTGCAGGAGCTCCCCCCCCCTCCATAAATGTCTCGCACGGGCAATTCTGTTTTGGCGTCTGCTCCTGGGCTGACCTGAGCGGACACGGTGGATACCAAACACGTTCTGATAAATCAGGTGCTGAGACGGGGCCTGGCGCCCGGCTCGAGCATCTCTCTGCAGGCAGGGAGGACCGCGACCCGAGAGGAACGCAGGGTCTTCCCTAGATAGTCCCTGGCACAGGCTGGTGATGGAATTGCTGAACATTTCACCAGCGGTGACTCGAGGATTCCTCCCGGTGGAGAACACCCTTGCAGGTATGAGGCTTAAGGGGTTTGAAAGAGGTCCGGGAGTAGAAAGTACCAGGACAGCAGAGCTGGCTGGTGATTCCTGTTACCCTGATGCTCTGCAACGGATAATGAGAAACCGAGAGCCATTAACAAACAAACGTTAAGCATGAGACCTAGAGAGCCTCTCTGACGGTTTACGAAGACACTCTTCTCTCCTGCAGTGGAATAGTGAATAGCTGAAGAACAGACTCTGGACTTGATGGGTAGAATTCCACAGCTCCAGAGGTCCTTAGATGCTCAGCCAAGGACGGTCTTTTATGGACCACAACTGGAAAAACCTGGGATCTTAAAACCTGGGATGGAGACATATGCATAGCGGCCCCCGAGGATTTTGGCTCCGTAGACAGCCCTGAATGTTCAAGGTTTTACAGAGGTAGCTCATTCCTTCTCAGTAAGAGTCGGCAATCCCCGAGTGTGGGAGATAAATCTCATGAAGTTTCAGAGACTGCTCCCTCAGTGAAGCTTTTACAGGTCCAGTGGTTAGGGACATGGTGTCATATTCCTCCAACATAAAAGCCAAACTGCTGCTTCTTGCGTCCCTACCGCAAGAAGAGGCACAGCTCCTGGTTCGTCTCCTTGGGTTCCGGAGGCGATACCTTCCCCCGCCGGGAATGCCGCTCTCGGTCCACACACCTGGCAGCAAGGTTGTCGGCTTCGAGTGTGCGTGAGAGCCGGAGAGGGCTCTGTGACTGGTCTGGACGACAGTGGGGTCTAGGTCCTTGGGTTCTATGGTCCACCAGGCCTTTTGGTGTTGAAGGTGTCGGTGGTGGGGAAAAATGTGGTTTGGAGTTTAAGGCAACCTCTGGCGGGAAACACTTAAAGCAGGTCTTTGGGGAACGAGCACGATTCCGCCAGCTGCAGAGGAGAGCTGCCTACTCTCGGATAGCAGCCCTTGGAGCAATGTGGGACCCTACTCGAGATGGAACTCTTGACCCTGGGGCATCGGTCAAGGGGTCCATTAGGAGCTAATTTTGGCCAGCCTTGCCAGCCCATAAACAGGGGTGGGTCAGCAGCATTCTCTCGCTGGATGGAAATGCACACCCAGAAATGTCCCATGCAGTGAGGGGGCGCCGGCCAGCTACACGAGCGGGGAGCCCAGATTCCCACGTCACCCACACAGAGATGACACCCCTGCCTCTGGGGGTTCCTGTCCGGTTGACTGACAGGAACAAGCCTGAGCTTGGCTGATGGGTGGGTTCGCTCAGAATCTAAAACTGGAACACGACTTTGCCAACTATACTTATGGTACCTACAACTGATCGACAAAAATTTGAATGTAAAACTAGACACTTTCTTTAAAACTTAAATATGTCACCTTTTTTTTCCTTTTTGAAGTTTTTTCTCTTGAAAGTAGAATTTAAACAAATTCAGAAAACTTACAAATTATTTGGGTTGCAATCCTGTCCTCGTACTTTTTCTCTGACCACCTAATTTAGGATAATAAAGTTTTCAGGCTTTTACTTAAACATTTCCATCTGCCTAGCAACTGGAGTCCGTCTGGAATAATGTATTTTTATCAAATGCTATGGGGTTGACTCAAACCAGGATCATTTATCTGAACAGAAAATGGTTGTATTGCATAGGTTTCACACGTGAGCAAATTGATTTGTGGCCGTGAATAAATAATACTGTTATTTAACTATAAAGTTAAATGAAAGTCCCGGAAATTACATAGTTGTGCATTTTGCATTATTATTGCTATTTTCACCGGATTTCTTTTTGGAAGGGCTTTTTTACTTAGAATTTTTCTTCACTTTTTCGCCTTTATGAAGCAATAAAAGAGACCGTTTTGCCAGTGCAGGGTGTCAGGCAGTCCTGTCATGCTCCACGGGTGTGATGACCAGGGTGATGCCTCTTACGGTGATTCGTGCATTTAGAGTCAGCGCAGCGTTTTTCCGATTAGTGGCTGATTCTGTCCCCAAATTGCATCATTTCACAATATGGCATATAGAACAACTGGACAATTCTGGATGCAGTTTTGTTCCATCCTTCTGTCCGTGCAGAGACGTGAGACAAGCTCTGGAATCTAGGTGACCTGGATTTGGTTTTGCTTGTCCCTGTGTAAATGCTGTAACCTCTGGACGTCACTCAGTTTGTGCCTCCGTTTCCTCATCTGCAAGATGAGAAGTTTAGAGTAGGTTGCTTTTATGTTTCCTCCCAGCTTTGATTTTAAATGTCTCAGAGCAGATTTTTGAATACAATTAAGGCTAACTGAAATGAATATCCAACTGGCCCAAAAGTCCTTCCTCCTAAAACAGTCTCTTAAAATGGTGTTTGAAGGTTAAATAGATTAATATATGCATTGTGACTTAATCTTCTAACTAGCAACCGATTGAGCCAAGTCCTCATTAATTCTTAATTCTCCCTCCAACCAGATGACATTAAAATGTCCCATTGTAATATTTTAAATTCTTTTCTGGCAGAGTCAGACCTTGAGAGATATCGATCATAGTTTAAAAACCTAATTTTCTGAATAGATGGCACATGATATTTACATAATATATTTCATATAGAAATTCTCGAAAGATGGACCAACAGGATTTCCCATAGGTGGCTTGGTTCATTTGCCACCCTCTGCCAACAATGGTCCCGCCTCAAAGTTTATACAAGTGTTTCTAAAATCCATTTACATTTATAAGAATTCTTTTTTTTTTCTGAGACAGACTCTCACACTCTGTTGCCCGGGCTAGAGTGCCGTGGCGTCAGCCTAGCTCACAGCAACCTCGAACTCCTGGGCTCAAGCAATCCTCCTGCCTCAGCCTCCCGGGTAGGTGGGACTACAGGCATGCGCCACCATGCCCAGCTAATTTTTTCTATATATTTTTAGTTGTTCAGATAATTTCTTTCTATTTTTAGTAGAGACAGGGTCTCGCTCTTGCTCAGGCTGGTCTCAATCTCCTGACCTCAAGCAATCCTCCCACCTCGGCCTCCCAGAGTGCTAGGATTACAGGCATGAGCCACCGTGCCCGGCCTCTATAAAACTTTTAAAGTGACAAGTTTTATAAACTCATTACATACTAGTGAGATAATAGTTCCTGGTATTTGCCTAAAACTTGCCTCATTTATTTCCTTCTCATATTGGTCTGTGTTCCTCACATTCATTGATTTGAGAATATTTTAAATTCTTTACACTGGTGATAAATAACCTTTTGAAAATTCACAGTGAAGAATGAGTATCAGAGGAGAACTGGTACTTGGAAACCTTGAGGAATTACAAGAAAAGTCTTGGTGTCATGTGCAAAACTTACAATCCAGAAGGGAATTTTCTATGACCTGAGTAACCCTAAAGCTTAAGACAGTGCCCACTCTAGAGGAAGAACTCAGTAGATATTTGCTAAATAGATAAAGGGACTAGAGAGAAAGTTTTTGTTTTAAAGCCCAACATAGATGGTGATTGTCAGACAAAAAATATTATCTCAAATATTTCCTAGCTAGCGAATGTCATCATCTCTCTCTCCTAATTTTGGAGATTTTATCATGCCTGGGAATAATATTGTGGATTAAGACCTGGAAACCATTTCATTGGCTATAAAACCCTGAAGACGTGATAATGAGGGCAGTCTGGATGCTCACGCTTCCTGCTGGAATTATACCGATATTATAATTTCATTTTATTTGTTTCTCGTAGCAGCATTCCCGTCTCGGCGCTTACGAAGAAAGCTTCCCTCGTTATGGTTGTTTCACAGTTGATTCCATCCTTCGGCTTCCTGTTTTCACAATTTTCCAGCCAATCAAATATATCTGTGGTTTTCATACATGTGTCAACCGAACAGATATCAAGAATAAAATGCACGTATACATCCCAAAAGGCCTCTGTCAAAATCAGTAAGATTGCGTAAGGCAGGAACCGCAGATCGCATTTTAACAGAAGAAAATGGTCAGAAATTAGTTCCTTTGGTGCAGTCTCCGAGCTTTAATAAACCAGGCCTTATCTCTTTTGGCCAGTGGACAGCTGCTAATTGGTAGAGGTCCAAGGTAAGGCAGACAAATGCAAGGAAACCTGTCTGCCTGGCTTTATCTGTCGGCGAGATATCCCTATCGTACATCAACGGACAGACTTCATGTTGACAGCAGGAACAGTGTGACTCAGCTTTCACAAAAGGGGAAGTCCCGGCGTTTGGCTCAAACAATGGCCTGTCACTTACTGCTCTGCTGGTCTGTCTCACCTTTGTTGAAGATATGCAGGAGCTGAAGACTCAGTATTCTTCTCTGGGTCCTAGTCGGGGACAGTAAATTCAGTATCTGGCGGGAGGCATCAGTCAAGGGTGTTAGCAGAGGGGAGGAACCAAGGGGAAACTTGTGGTCAGGCTGGTAAAATGATACCTTAAATTCCACGGATATTTCACTTGGGAATGGAAACAGGATAGGCCCAGCAAAAAAAAAAAAAAACAAAAAAACAGCATTAAACCCTCCTTGGAATGACGAGTCTAGGGAATGATGGATGGGGCAAAGAAAGCAGTCTGGGAGGATGCATGTATTTTCTCCTCCTGCAGGAACAACCTGCTCATGGATGCAAAAACTATAGTTCTCCAGTAGGGCAGCAACCACGGTGTGCCTGTGGTTAATGTGTTATGTGTTGAGTTTCGGGGACTCTCCAAGACATAAAAAAAGGCTGAAGAAAACATGTAGTTCTCCGGCAACTGAGCTTCATCCTACGAAAAATAACGTCGCTGATGTCCCTGGGGCAGACTCTAGGCCCAGTCAATGCAGAAAGAAAGCATGTTCCCCACGTGAGACTCCCAGGGTCCCGTGGTCTGGCCTGGGGGGCCTGACTGCTATTACTCTCCGTGCTTGTAGGTTCCTAGTCGCTGCCTCAGAGCTTCGCCTCATTTCACGGTTTCCAGTTCTTTTTTGAGTCTTGTGAAATCTCTATCCTCTTCTTCTTTCGTGGTAGAGGGATAGTACAGTCGCAGTGGGTGATAAGGCCAGTTGGTGGATCGCAGACTGACTTACTCTTATAGTGCTATGCTAAAAGGGATGAGGAAGAGTGGCTAAATGTTCCTGGGGTCTAAGGATTTTAAGGGAAAACTAGTGCAACCTCTGTGGAAAGCAATGTGGAGATACCTCAAAGAGATACAAGTAGAAGAACCATTCGATCCAGCAATCCCATTACTGGGCCTCTACACAAAAGAACAAATGATATTCTATAAGAAAGACATCTGCACCCGAATGTTTATAGCAGCACAATTCACAACTGCAAAGCTGTGGAAACAACCCAAGTGTCCATCAATACATAAGTGGATTAATAAAATGTGGTATATGTATACCATGGAGTACTATTCAGCTTTAAGAAACAATGGTGATACAGCACCACTTGTGTTCTCCTGGATAGAGCTGGAACACACATTCTACTAAGTGAAGTATCCCAAGAATGGAAAAACAAGCACCACATGTACTCACCATCAAATTGGTATTAACTGATCAACACATAAGTGCTCACATAAGAATAACATCTATTGGATGTCGGGCAGAGGGGAGAGGGGAGGAGGGGACGGGTATATGCAACACAAAGAGTGCGATGCGCACCATCCAGGGGATGGACACGCTTGAAACTCAGACTTGTGGGGAGGGCGGGTAACGGCAACATATGTAACCTAAACATCTGTACCCCCATAATATGCCGAAATAAAAAAAAAAAGTAAAAAAAAAAAAAAAAGAAAAAAAAAAGAAAAAAAAAGAATTTTAAGGGAAAGGTAATAGCAGGAGCAAACTAATCAGTAGGAACATAAGTTTTAAGTTTCATCCTTTAGATTCCCTTGAAAAAAGGCTTAGCATTTTTGACCGAATTGTTTCTAGAATATGACAACCCTATTTCACTGTTTTCTTATCAACTGTGGCCATTGGTTCTGGCCTGTGGTACAGCAGCGTCCCGACAGACTATCGAGAACACCTTTTCACTCCCAGGAAGATCACATCTTCCTCGTCTCTGTATCCCCCACACGTGGTGAGCGCCTGAAACCCTCAATCACTTACCAGACATTTTAAATGGAAGAACACATTTTCAACTATGTTTTTTTTTTCTTTCTTTTTTTTTTTGAGACAGAGTCTTGCTCTGTTGCCTGGGCTAGAGTGCTGTGGCATCAGCCTAGCTCACAGCAACCTCACACTCCTGGGCTCAAGCAATCCTTCTGCCTCAGCCTCCCGAGTAGCTGGGACTACAGGCATGTGCCACCATGCCCAGCTAATTTTTTCTATATATTTTTAGTTGTCCAGCTAATTTCTTTCTATTTTTAGTAGAGACGGGGGTTTCACTCTTGCTCAGGCTGGTCTCGAACTCCTGAGCTCAAACGATCCTCCCACCTCGGCCTCCCAGAGTGCTGGGATTACAGGCGTGAGCCACCGCGCCTGGCCTCAACTATGTTTTGATTGGTCACATTTTCTTGGAAAGAGTGCCAAGGAATGGAGGGACACAATGTAATGAGCCTGGCACCGAGCGAGGATTAAAACAACAGAGCCGGAGCTCCTGGCCTGGACCAGGAGCTGGGGTGGGGATCACTTTCCTCTGACCACCACAGAAATAAAGAACCAAGGAAAACAACTGGCTAAAAGCAGTTTTTAGAGGCAGCAAGGAGGCTTTTTAGAGTTTTGTGACAGGTTTAGATAATTTAAACTCATCACAGGGAAGAACATTTGGGAAATAAGGGGAGTTTTGACCTGGTTCTACCCACGAGCCGCCCAGCACCTTTCCAGATCTCTCTCCTTCCCGTCCCCGCCCATTCTCAAGCGCAGCTTCTGCTTTCTCTGTTCCTGTTCTCAGTCTCCCGTGTCACACGGCGGGAACAGAATGACTAACACCTTATTCACCGAGTTTATTGCATGAGCCAAAAGCAAGTGGCCTGGCGGCTGGGCAAACTCCCTCTGTCTCCTGAGTCCCGAGGCAGCACTGGCTGGAAGTCATAGATGGAGCTGGGAAGAGAAAAGAAGGATTCGTCTCTTCTCAAATACGCACTCCACTAACAAGTCTGGGTAAATCCCAGCTCCTCAAGGCAGCCTGCTGGGATCACTCTCTTCAGTGCCGCAAACTGCCCCATCCCGACCCTGTATCCCGGCCTGCCCGATCTTTCTTACTCTGCTTTTCTCCTTTCTGTGATACTCATCTTCTAACCCCCCAGCCTATCTCCTTACTGTGTTTATTTCCTGTTCCTGCCTCGCATTTGAATATAAGCTTCCCAAGGGCAGATATCTTAGTTGACTGATGTATCCCAAGTGCCAAGAACAGTGTTTGGCTCCTAGTAGATGCTCAATAAAGATCTGCAGAATAAATCAATGGCTATCAGTACCGTGTCCCTCCTTCAGCTAGATTTTTCAGTGGGGTAGCTACAATCTAAACGGAATTTGACAGGGATTTGAAGAATGGCAATCCAAGTCCTGTTTTATACTCATGTAGGATGACAAGCCACAAATGCAACATCGAGAGGCAGTTCAATGAAATACAATTCATTAAGGTTTTTATTGTTATTTATTTATTTTTGAGACAGAATCTCACTGTGTTGCCCTGGCTAGAGTGCCATGGCATCAGCCTGGCTCACAGCAACCTCAGACTCCTGGGCTCGAGCGATCCTCCTGCCTCAGCCTCCTGAGTAGGTGGGACTACAGGCATGTGCCACCATGCCCGGCTAATTTTTTCTATGTATGTATTTTTAGTTGTCCAGATCATTTCTTTCTATTTTTTAGTAGAGTCGGGGTCTCACTCTTGCTCAGGCTGGTCTCGAACTCCTGACCTTGAGAGATCCACCCGCCTCGGCCTCCCAGAGTGCTAGGATTACAGGCGTGAGCCACCACACCCGGGGTTTTTAAAGTGCTTATTCTGGCCCAGCAACTGTGCTGGGTGCAGGAGAGATGGATGAATTAGCTATTGCTTCTACTCTCAAGGAGCTTATCATCTATGAGAGAGGCGGATATACAGATGATGCCCCATATCGCTAAACCAGCAACATGAAACAAGAGCAGCGGAATGAACAGTTCCATATGACAGTTCTAGTAAGGTAGCCAAAATGCATCCTAGGAGAAGGGATGAGAGGTATCAAGAAGAGACTTCAAGTGCATTATCAGTCTCTCTTCCTCATTGGAATGGAGTCTTCTCATTAGGGCCTTTTCCCGTCTCTGGCATTGCTGGCTGTGCCAGCAGGTAGATTGAGAAGGATGAACTGGAACTTACCTGTGGAGTCTCTTGGCTTCCAGCTCTCTGGTTGGCCAAAGTATTGGCCTCCTTTCCCTTCCCGTATCAGTGGTTGCAGGTTCTGGGCCTCACAGCACCTATACCTTCCCAGCCTGCTCAGTGAGGTTCTGGATCAATCTGATCTCCTCGTGACAGCTTCTGTTATAATACATGCCATGTTTCCTCTTATCATTCTAGAGAACAGTGTGCTTTGCATTTTCTTGGTATTGCTTTACTCCTAGTTAGTGATCTGTACCTTGACTTATCTTTTCTGAATGAGAAGCAGATGGCAGATGACTCATCGGGACAATCATTATGACTGTCTTTGCTGCCCGTGAGACTTTCAGATTCCTGGCCTAGATTTTTTTTTTTTTTAACCACTTCTGCTTCAGATGAACTGTATGCCTTCAGGGGGTGGATTAGAATCACTGCTTCTCTGCTCCAACTGGTTCTGAGTGTCCTTTTTTCAGATCTTAGGAGTGTTTAGAAGGTACGCTCCTGAGCAGACCCTTCCCAGTGGGAAGATGGGGAGAAGTTCTGTTTTTGTGGTTTTCGTGCTTCTATTGATTGGCAAAACATCATTGTATTGACCATGATCCTAAGTATTTAGAAACCATCCAAAGGCTTCATGGGTGACAACCTTAATATATCTCAGGCACTGACCCTATTCATTGCGTTCTCTGTGGCTTGGGAAAGTCAGAAACAAACGAGTTACGTTCCTTTGTGAAGCCTTCACTGATGTCTCCAGACAGAGGTGGCAAACACAGAGGGAAAGTACCGAACCTTCTGACTGTGAATGCAGCGTGGTAGTCAGTTCCTCTGGGCCGCGTTCATTTCTGCGTGCCCAGCGTCGCACATGGGGCTAACCACGCAGTAGCTATTCAACGGCTGCTGTGAATTCGCGGATAAAAGGATGCGTGAACTGACCTGCTTTATGATGTGAGGAACAGCATGAAATCCGGCAATCTGGTTTCTTTGTCTGTAGGAAGGAAAAATTACACCTATCAACTATGTACTACTAATAAGCATCGTAGGATAAAAATTAAGAAGCTGAGATCTTTAAGCTCAAAATAGTCCTCCAATTTTAAAAGAAGGGGAAATTGCCCTCAGAGTGCACTGATGAGTATAATACCATCTAAAGTGTGATTTCAGGGGCTCTGGGTCTCCCGGATGCCCTCATGCTACAATCTTTCCTCCTACCCGGCCAGTGATCCCCGTCAGCAACACTGGTCTTCAAAGTCAGATAATAAGCATCTTCGTACTTATCCACACATGTTAATTGGGGTGAAGACAGTATGCTGCAGATTTTCTCAAGCCTTTTATAAGACTTTTTCACATTGGTTAGTACATGGGTACACGCCTAGGGCAGAATTTCTGAAGTTAAGTTCTGTGAATTCCTCTACCACCGAGACCCCAACCTCAGCTGCCATTGTTTATCTCCATACCCTGGTTACTTTTCCTTCATGGTGTTTATTACTACCTGAAATCGTGCATTATTTTAGTCTTAACTATCTGCCTCCATCGCCAAGCATGTAAACTCCTGGAGTTCATTGCTTTATTAGCAGTATAGAAAATAGTGTTTGGCATATGCCATATTTATGGGTACTCTATAAATATTTGAGTAAATGAGGTTCTATGATGTAAAAAAGACTTCCGTGGACAAATTCATCTTGAAAATGTTGGATGAAACAAAGATAAGCAGGTTTATCTACTGCAGGAGTCATTGGGAATTTTAATAAACTAACGTGTATTATAAATCTCAAGACAGGGGTAAAATATTCTGTGTTTCCCCAACTACTTTGATAACAGACCTTTCTCATTTTTGTCCTAACGTAACGAGATCAGTGCATGTCAAAGGAGAGACCAAACAGGAGAGATCTTGGAGACGTTTACTTCCGTGGCGGCAGGCATGTTGGTGTGCTCTGGGGACTTTTCTGTTGGGGTTCCTAGAAGACAGGTTCTGGAAATCTGACCTTTGGAATGAAGATCTGGGGTGGGGGAGGCTTGGGGGGAGAATAATGAATGAGGGGAGGATCTGCAAAAATGAACCTATGTCATTATGCTCCCTTTCAAAGTGCTGGGAAGATGCCACAGAATGGTAGATACGGCTTAGAAATAAGAATTCCTGGTCATGTGCCAAAATTATGGTGTTTTTTCCCCTTAACTTTTTATGCATACAGAAAGGCGCACAAACCGTAGTGTAGTGTACCTACCCATCCATCAATCTCAGAGGCCACGAGTGAAGTTTAACATGGGCATTTATAGGTACAGAAACCAGTTGCCAGGGGTAACAGATTTACATAACAACAGGTAGTTCCTCTTAGGTTAACAGTTTTTCAAAAGACTTCTTCAGATCCCTTAACTAATTCTATCTATGTGAACAAATGGTTACAAAATCGTTCAAAGTCTAACTTCTAAGTTCTAAGGTAAATTTATCACTTTAACAGAGGGGTGAAACAGAGATATATTGGCTCCGTATTTTCTTTATCACTTTATTGTGGATGGAGACACGTAGTCCGGAGTTTAAGCGGAAACTGTCCCTTGGGCTAATTGCTTTTAGCCACAGGTGGCTGTCTGTCAGGCGGGCATCTCAGAGATTACATGTGTAGTACTTTTGTTACTTCCCAATGTTAGACAATAAAAATTTAATTCCATATATCCTTCTCCTGTCTTTTGTGTAATTGTCATCAATTAGTTTAATTTTATATATATTTAAAACCCCACAAGACATTATTGTAGTTTTATACATCAATATTCATTTAGATACATTTCCACCTTTCTATTGTTTTCCATTCTTCCCTACATTTCTATGTTTGATTGGGATCTTTTTTTCTTTCCTGCCTGAAAAATCCCCTTTAGTGCTTATTGTGGTGTAGGTAGATCTGCTTTCAAACCAAGAAGTGAGGTGGGCAGAAGTTTCTGTGGAGGAGTTGGCCCCGGTCTGCAGTACTGATCTCCACTGCTTTTTAGGTGCCAGAGCCAACTCATTCTTCCTGGCTCGTTTTTCCTAATTCTCCAGCTACACCACAGGTCCCAGTAATCACTAGGATGCACTCCTTGACTCTGGATATATCCCTCAGGATGTAACTTTGGTTTTCGCCTTTCAGCTGTACGTATCACAAGTGCAGGTGAGATCTCCAACTCTATGTAGCCTTTCACCATTATGCCTGAACGGCATTAGGCTGGAATTTAAATATTTTAGCTCCTCACTCAGCCCATAAGTCAATTTTTTTGCAGTTGAGTTCCTTTTGCCTCTCTAGACGCACACAGCAAAATTGTTTTTAATCTGGCATTTGTTTTCACTTGACTCATTTTTAAAGTCATTCATTTTTTCCCCCTCCTGTTCATTTGTAACTCTATTAGCTTGGAGACACCATTCGTTTTGTAAGCTGTGCTTTAAACACATTTCATCTATCAGGATTAATTCTGCTGAGTGCACCACCAAATAAATACATTAAAAACAACTGTAACACTTCATTAATCAAAATGTCGACTTCCCCAGATGTGAAATGGCCCCCACCTTAAAATCTCACTTCCTTTGCTTGTTGAGTGCTTGTCTGTTTGAATAAAATATAAAAAGTGATGTAAAGTGCTGTCATTCTATTAGAATATGCATATATGCATGCAGGATTTGAAGGCGCAATCCATTATAATTAAGGCTAATTAATTATTATATGGTCAAATGAGCAACAAATGCACACACAAAATCTAAAAAGTTAATTATTTCAAAATTGGTTAATCAATTGTGCATTTAAATGCACATTTGTTTTAGCATGTGGACACTTTGCACTTTTATAAGGGATTAGTCCAAACAAAAAACAATTAAAGTAAAATATTTTTGAAATATCTCTGCTCTATGGGGAAAGAAAATAAATTAAGAGCAAATGAATCTGATTCTTAAAAACCAAATCTGTTTTTTTTCAATAAACAATCTTTAAAAGAAAGAAAAAATTAGTATGAACACTCATTTAGAATGACAAAAAGAAATCAGTCCAGAATACCTACTTCGTGGGAGGCATTTGACCTGAACGTAATAATTAAAAGGAAATCTCCACCGTGCTAAGGGGCTTGCCACCCTCATGACATCCCCCCAAAAGCCAGTATCCAGATACAATTGCTCTATATTAAAGATAAAACAAGAATCATGTAAAGATGAACAAATCCCCAGTTGGCTAAGTGGTTTCAAGCCTTTTCATTTTCAAATTTCACAAAGCACATAACTGAGGTGTGTGGGGAGGGGGCATCAGAAAAAGCCACGGTGGCAGCGACAACAAAAACCCTGAAGAAGAAGAAGGTAGAGAGAGAAACCAGCAAAAGAGGCAGAAAATAGATAGCTGGAAACATAGGACCACTAGGATAGAATTGCACAAACCAACAACAGTGATAGTAACCTGTAACAAATCACAGTAGTAAAGGGTGAAAAAGAATAGAGTTTCTATGCCAAAGTAGTTAATAAAATCTAAAACCAGAGCGGTAAGATTAGGTATAAAATAGGGTCATAGGATTCAAGTTTAGGATAAGTGTCATTAAGCAGGGGAAGTTGTGAAGAGCATAAATAACGAGACAATCAATTAGTTCTCTAGTAAAGAGTTCACATTTTGACATGAGGTGTGATGCCTACTCCAGGGGAGCTTCCCAGATTGGGAGCTGCAAACAGTAACAAAGTAGCAGGTGGTTAGACTCAGAGGAAAGGCACCCACTGTAATAGCTGTAAGCAGTCTGTCCACAGAAAAGAGCAAGACCCACGCACAGAGGATGATGTCTAAGCCTTTAGCAAAAGGTACCCACGAGCTCACACTTGACGGCTATGAAGACATGTACGCAGATGGAGCAGGAAGAGAAGGCATTCCAGGCGGGAAGGGCTAGACACCGAGAATGTGTTAGGAGTCATGGCAGGTACGATGCCTACCCGATGCTATAATAACTCTCCAGTCCTCCCCTTTCTGCTCACGGAATCCACGTTTATTCAGGTAGCAAGGGAGATCTCACATTGGTCTGAATCAGAAATGGTATTTTTTATGCACCTTTGCCATTGGCTGTTGTGGGGTGGCCATGTAATTTAGTTCTGCCAAGGAGAAATAAGAGAAAGTTCAATTTATTCCTTCATCAAAATGGGCAGACTTGGCTGGCCCAGCCTTTTGTCTTTTCCCCTTTGTTTTCGTTATGAAATGGACTCATTTCTGAAGGAGCAATAGCTCACGTGGAACCATTTTGACAAGCAATGAAGATAAGAGCCAAAACACTGGGTTTTGTTGGGTGGACAGGTAGGAAGATCCTGGGTCTGTCATCGTCATTGAGCAGCTACACTGGCTTAGGATGCCTAACTCCAGACTTAGCTCATGAGAAAAAAAAACGCAACTATTTGTAGCAAAAATTTAATCATTTTTTGTTACTTGCAGCCAAAGAGTTCATAACACACATAGACTCTGAGAAGTTGTCACAACGGACAGTGAGAAGTTGAGCGGGAAAAGGCCGAAGGAAGTTTCTGGCGAAAGGGCAGATTAGCTGCCTAGACCACTGTCTTTTTGAGAACAAAACACTGGATAAAATATAGAAAAATACTCTTTAATTACATTTACTTATTGGCAAGAAGGAATATTCAGGCCCCAGACCATGGTGTACCTTGGTACCCCGATAATGAAGTCCACAGAGAACACTCAAAACAGGCTTTTTTTTTTTCCCCTTAAGGGCATTAACCACACCATGGGAACTTGAGCATTGGTTTTTGTGAGATCGTGAAATTCAAGGAAGATAAAAAAAGCGTGTTAGAAGCCACCTAAAGTGAGGGTCTAATAAGAAATCCCTGACATAAAGCTGAGGTCACCAAAGACTCTACACTCAGTGTATACACAGTACTGGCTACAGATAGGGCTACTTCTCCTTTCTCTTTGGAAAACTATAAGAAAAATGTCCAGTCCCAAACTTTGGTATTTAGTAGAAGAAAAATATACCCTTTGATATTTGTAACCACAATTCAGTTTTGCGACCCAAATGTATGCTACCCGGATGGCCAAAACTCCAAACAGAATTCGATTTAAAGTGCCCCTGGATGACTGAATGGAACAAAGACAAATTGTTTCTGGAATAACTTACATTCAAACCAGGTATTGACAAACTTCCATAGATCTAGTTCCAAAGTATAAGAGCAGTTTGTAATTAAAAAAAAAATAAGGAAATAAACCATCCCACGTGAGAAAGGAAACAAACTCAAACCTCACCTTCTGGAATTACAGGACACAGAATAAAGTATGTTAATATATTTCAATATACGAAATCTCAGCAAATTTGAAAAAGTGCAAAACAGATTATACACGTCTGAAGAAAGGATTAGTAAATCATAAACGAACAACCGAAGAGGCTATCTAGGAAGCAGCCCCGAGAGACAGAGAGGTGAGAATGTCAAACGATGGGGGCATGAACAGAAAAAGTCTAACATATGTGTATGTATATGTTTAGCCGAACTTTCAGAATGAGAAGAGAGAGAATGAGGCGGAGGAGGCTGGATCTCCACGTTGAAAATCCCCAGAATACAGTACCGGTCGATGCAGCGATTCCACTAAGCTAGGTACTGTGCCTGAGGCACTTTCCAGGGGCAGGGATGTAGCTGTGACCCCAATCCTGGAAATAAAGGAGCAACACTAACAGGACTCTGGGCAGGAAAAGGTGTTTCAGAGGCTCAGGCCCTGGGAGTGGGCACAGCTACAATTTGGGTCCTGGAGCCAACAGGGCACCGTGACGACGAGGGTACCAGAAGAGAAAGTATCATGTTGTAGTGACTCTGGACCCTGAGTGGTGGATACGGCAGTGGTCCGGGCTCTGTGAGGTTGGGGCCAGCAGCAGCAAGGACCCAGGGATGGTGGGTTTGCAGCTGGGATTTGGGCTCCCAGTGGCAGAAACCAGCATGACATTGGCTTCACTCCCCAGGAGGGTGGCACGCCTCAGCAGCTCGGGCTGTGGAAGGCTGGTCCAGACGCAAGCAGGACAGGTGCCTGCCACTGTTGTTCGTCCCAGGGAGCGGGGTGGTGCAGCTCAGCCAACGCTCTGTCTTCCTGGGGAGCCAGGCACCGTGTAGGCTTAGAGTGTCAGGGCCACGGCTGCTCCGTGGGCTGAAGATTTGATTCAGGCAGGTGAGGTACTGGGTTGGCTCAGGAACTGGGGGGCATAGCTACTCTGCTGGCCTTGGCACAGCTTCTCCAGCGAGGTGCAGTGTTTGGTCCCTAACGTGGGGGTGGGGGGAGGGGAGGTGCCACGTGGGCTTGGGTACCGTGGTTGTGTGTGCCACGGCGTGTTCAATGGAAAACTACTGGGGCCTCTCACAGGCTCCCAATCCAGGTAGGGGGTGCATTTTTGGGGGTTGTCTGTCCACTACGGATGGGAGTAAGAGGCCTGTGGGAAGGGGAGATTGGTTTCCTTGCCCTTGATGGGCAACATTTTCATTTTATAGCAGGTCCTGCCAGTTATGATGCAGGCCATGACTGCAGACAGGTGGGAACGGGCTCCAGGACATCACCGACAGGTGGCAGATCCCTGGGTTTCTATTATATGTGATGCACATTACATGCAATACATGTATTAAATTGTGACATGTCATATAAGTATAATTCAGACACATTAAGGACAATTAGTTGCATTTCCAAGGACTCTGCCAAATGTCTTTTGACCGGTAACGTTGAATTACCGTTGATTTTCTTTTTTAACTTGATACTGTTAGTGGGAGGCTACCTGCCCTAACTCTTATTTTGCCCTGTTTGAAGTCCTCCTGTTGAACTCTCAGCCTCCTACAATTTTGCTTCAGAGTATACATTTAGTGATTTATTATGTTTCATGATGTGTTTCTCACCGAGTGGATTATAAACAGGCACAGTAAAGTCAGAAGTCTATCTGTCTGGCTGTCACTGTATTCTCTTAGGGCCTGGCGTATTTCAGGCACTAGAAAGTATTTTTTTGAATAGCTGAATAGATGCACGGAGTATTTTCATACTGAGGGTGTTCAGGTTATTTTTAGAAAACAGAAGTCACTCCAGTGTTTTGGGCAGGAGGAAGTTAGTGCAGAGCATTGGACGGGCTCTGGGAGGGAAGGTCTGGAAGATTAATTTTCAGCAAATTTGGAAGAACAGGTTCGCGGGCGAGCCCCTATCAGCGATCCTAGTTGCGCGGAGCACTGAGGCGAGTGACTCTCAGGGGAATGGCTGGAGCCACCGGAAAGTTCTGTTAATGATCTCAGCTGCCTGCCTCCAGCAGGTGATTCCCGAGCGTGGCGTTGAAAGCCCAGGAAGGCTGCCAGCGATGATCTCATCTGCCTGCCAACAGCTGCTGCGGAGAAAAACGGCTGCTTCTCCTCCAAATTTCTGTGAATGCCTCATCGGCAGAATCTAACCTGGACTGACACTGAGAGAGAATTCTGGGAAACGTAGTTCCACAGGGCTAGGGCTAACGTCAGGTGGATAAAAGGAAACACAGCTCACGGAGCCACCAGGAGGGGCTTTTTAGAGGAGGCTGTAGCCTCCATAAAGGGAGGACTTTTCATTTCCATTTTTAAAATTGATCCACCCCTACGTGCTTACGGCAGGGCTGGCTGGCTAAGCAACATGGAACCACACGCCTCTTCCAGAGCGTGGAGTTGTTTCTGGGAAGTGGCTGCCTGGCCGCTTCTCCCAGCTTCCCTTGCATCTAGCTGGGACCACGTAACCAGTTCTTGCCAAGGAACGGTGGGCAGAGGTGATGGTGTCTGTTCTGAGATGGGGTGGTCGAGCGTCAGGCACCCAGTTTTCTGAGATCACCGTTTGCCTGCTTTCTGGCCGAGTGCAGAGTCTCCACTGGAGGACTCTGAAGAGCTCCTGGGACACAGTGGAGTCACTGATGGAAAGATCTGGAATTTTGTCATTACTTGGGCAAAAGCTGCTGATTAGAAATAACTAAATCGTATAGTGTAACGAGCAGAGAAGTTTTGGGATTGCTTGTTACAGCAGTTGGCTGACCCTACGTGCTTAAGGAATATTTGATAATATGTGAATAACACAGAAAGGCTCGTTATGCCTTTCGCGAAGTCTGCCGGGACGACTGTGTGAGGAGGAGCGTCCCGACAGGCAGACTCAATCCCAGCAGATTAGTTTGCTTTCTTCCTTTTTACAACCTCTTGTGTACGCTTCTAAAGCTGTTTAAAGTTATGACAAGGCTAGTTTGGTAACTATTAATAATTAGAAAGCATCTCCCATTGTTAGAAATTAACAACTCTTCATAACACAACGCTGTGATCGAAACTTCGTAGAAAAATTCATAGAAGAGGATAATAGAGGTGTTTGCCCTGAGCATAACTAGTCTGCTTGATGGAAACCCAGGACTCCTGTTAGTGCTTTTAGAAGTGTAGTGGTTCCTGCTGGACAACCTGAAAATAAGTGAGGGCCCCAGGCACCTGATCGTTTTTCTCTTATATGCCTTTAAATCCTTCTATTACGTTACTTTAATCCTAGCAGCACAGATACAAATGGTAGCCAACAAAACAAAGTGATAGGCGCTGTATTAAGTGCTGTCTATGCACCATGAACTCATTAATTCCACATACTTAATTACCACCTACCATTATTATATTCCAACTTTGTTGGCAAAGAAATGGATGTTCAGAGAGCTTAAGCAACATCCCCAAGGCCACACAGCTATTTAATACTTTTCTTTGATCTATAAAACCATTTATGCATCTGTTGGTCATTTGTCTGAAATACAACCTGTAGAAAGAAGTTTTTATATGTTTTTTTTGCCAAGTTGGGTCATTATTTTCTTTACTAAAAACTTTACCAAAAAAAATGAGTTATTTCCTCACATGTTCATCAAGAAATCTCTCTTGATTTCCAAGTTGTTCATTTTATATTCATTTCAATTCCGCATACGACATTCATTATAGAATCTGTTTCCTCATTGCCTTTAAAATCAGAGACCATTTGATTAAATTGGTCTCCCTGATAAGAGAACTGAAAAATGTTACCTCAAACCTTGCATATCATTTTGGTATCTTAAAACTAGAAATTAGAAAGACTTCTTTAAATGAGTTTTATTTATTATAACTGTAAGCTTCAGTTATGTATCTATGAATATTACTCATGTCGAGCTCTCACAAATGGAAAACTAAAGTGAGAATTTTCAGTTTTAGATATAAGCTCTTTCTCTGTTTCTGTGTTTCACTAGCAGCTGCTGCTGTGAAAACAATTCCTATTATTATTCCTCTTGCCACGATAATTTATCGAGGGCCCATTATTCCCACCCACCGTACTAGGTACTCATATACAACACTAATCTCTAAAACAACCTCGTATGGCCGAGCGCGGTGGCTCACACCTGTGATCCCAGCACTCTGGGAGGCCAAGGCGGGAGGATCACTCGAGGTCAGGAGTTTGAGACCAGCCTGAGCAAGAGCGAGACCCTGTCTCTACTAAAAATAGAAAGAAATTAGTTGGACAACTAAAACTATACAGCAAAAATTAGCTGGTCATGGTGGTGCATGCCTGTAGTCCCAGCTACTTGGGAGGCTGAGGCAGGAGGATCGTTTGAGCCTAGGAGTTTGAGGTTGCTGTGAGCTAGGCTGACGCCATGGCACTCTAGCCTGGGCAATACAGTGAGACTCTGTCTCAAAAAAAAAAAAAAAAAAAACCCAAAAACAACCTCGTAAAGTAGATTATTATACCTACTTTACAGGTGAGCAAGCTGAGGCTAAGGGAGGTTATCCATGGACACAGGACTAGCATCAGAGGTCGGATTTGAATCTGAGTTCAAATCCTGCCATTACGCTGCCTCTCCCAAGTGATTTATGAAGGCACATCTGAAATACATCCAGTCTCCTCACTTGGAATCAAAGAGAAATGCTCGGCCATGCATTTATGGGGTTGTAGTGTAATATCACGGGCTTCCAAACACACATATAGTTTTTTACCTCTGTGTTTTCTCCTCCCATTGAACTGCCTTTGCAATTCTTTCCTACTATTCAGATCCTGATCAGCTGATAACACCCAAGCTATACCTTTTTGAAGCGGTAGCGGATATAAGCTAACCAGATAAATAGGTCTCTTAGAAAGTCTCCCTAGATTCTTTCCATCAGGTGCCTGCTTAGAGGAGCCTTGATGGGAGGAAGAACCCACAGATGAGGCCACCAGCTCAGCAGACAGGTGGTGGGTGTGCGCGTCATTCATTTCAGCCGTTGGGCTTCGCCGAGGACTGTCGAGAAAAGCTATGGCATCCACCTCTAACAATAAACAGTATCAATCCCAGGAGCATTATTGCTTATCTCTATAATTTTGTGGAACAGAAAAGGAGAAAAAAAGCTGGAAGAGAAAAATGAAGGTTGACCCAATAAAATTAGAGGCCTTATGTTAAAATTAGAGTGTGACTCTATTCCCCCTTGGGTGGTTGCATAACTTTCTTTTTTCATTGTTGTCAAAGAAATGCCTTCGCTCATATTCAGCTGTTCGTGTCGGGAAAGATTATACCCTGCTGATGAGTCTGAGAGTCGGAGAGGAACTAACATTCGGCTTATTAGAACAGTGATGCTACACACTGGAGTCACCTGGGAAGCCTCCTGTGTTGGTTGCCTACTTAGATTCTGATTTAGTTGGTCTGAGCGTGGGGAGTTTTAAAACCCCTCCAAACGTTTCTAATGGGCATCCACGGTTGGGAAACGGGGGTGCCGAGTAGGCTGGCCTTGGGAGTCTGTCTCCACACTGAAAATCCTCAGAATTTGTAAGGTAGAATGACTTGAACAGCCACTCTTGTTACTTCTCTCTTACACCATTTCTTCGTGGTTTGTGGTTTTTTTTTCTTTTCTTTCTTCTCTCTCTCTCTAAAGAACCCAAGGGCATGCAACGGGAAAGCTGACTTGCAGCCTTAAAAAAGAGTCTTTCTGGGAAAAGCAGCTTTCTGGGAAACGGGCTTTCTAAACTAGGTAAGAATTTATTCCCTGACCTGGCTGGCTGGCAAAGGACGGATTAGAGACAGTGGAAGATGAATTAGGGAGGGAGAAAACACAGCACAGTGGGAGAGAATTAACTTGGAATCAAAACCCTTGGATTTGTTTCTGGCTTTGCCACTTAGCGTGCGACTGAGTCTTTTCTCTTATTAGCAGAATAAGAAAATTTGACTATTTGATCCCTGAAATATTTTTCAGTTTAGAGAAACTAATTTTAGGGGAGAAAGGGAGGAGGTGTAATTGGAGTTGAAGGAAACATCGCTGGGGCAGGCTCCAGACCCTTCTTTGGCTTCTGCTGGTTTGCAGAAAGCTGGAGACTCCTGCTTCTCCCAGAACTTTCTTGGTCCCAGTAGGTGCTGGAACCTCTTGGGAAGGTTTCTGGTCCTAGGTAGTAGCTGGAGTTTTTGCGACTTAGTTTATGTCTCCCCTGACTCTGACTTTTTTCTGGTCTGTATGGAATTTCTGCTCTTGGGTACGATTGCTTCACCGCCGTGATAATCTCTCCTCTCGCGGGACCCCCTCCGCTGTGTCCACCTGGCTTTTCTCCATTGTCGTTCCCACTTCTGGACGCCCACACTGTCCTGCTCGACCATTCCTGGTGCTCAACGAGGTCGGGTTGACGCCAATGGGATGCCTTTCTCTGGGTCCAGGGAATGGCTCAGAGGTGACGGAGATTCACGGGCCAGAGAGGACAGGGGCCCTGTCTGAGACCCAGCGGATTTAGCTACTTCTATGTCCTCCTCTCTCATGGGACACAGCGATGATTCAGTTAAAGAATAACACCCGCCCTCTTCTTCCTAGGCTTTCTGTCCTTGACTGGGAGAAGGTTGCTCTGGGGTACTGACCTCACTTTGAACCCTGCCAGGATTGCACTCCAGAAAGAGGAGGAGAAACATTTCAGAGATTTAGAGGAAGAAAGAAGGGTAGAGATTTTCTTTACCTGGTGAAGGTGGGAAATGATTACAATCTGCCTAGTGATTCTGGAACCTTCTTGTACATTGGAATTGCGGGGGGGTGGGGGGCCTTCAAAACCTATATAGTTGCTCAGCTCTTCCCCCAGTCCCTCCTGACTTAACTGGCATGGAGCGCCACTGAAATACGCTATTGGTGGCGGTGGGAGAAGGTTAAAGTCTCTCCGGGTGATTCTAATGTGAGCAAATTTAGGAACAAGTGATCTGCAATTTTTTGCATGCTGTAGAAAGATAGCATCTACTATAGAAATGTGCAGGGCTGCTCTGAGCAGTGGACGCAAAACATGTAGCCCATGGACAAATGCAGAGGGCCAAATGCATGCGCAGGGCGGTCAGAGATGCCAGCCTGCCTGGCGCTGAGTGGTGGAACTTAGGGGCCTGGGAACATGCAGATTTCTCCCAGAAGGTTAGCACTGCTACTAGAAAAGTAAGAAACTTAGAGAAATATTTTAAATAAGAAAAAAAACCCCAAAACCCTCAAGGCTTGTAAGATCAATATGGGACTCTGCAATCTGTGTTTTAACATGCCTTCCAGGTGATGCTGGTGCCGCTTAGAAGAAAAGCTTTCCTGTCCTGTTCCAGCCCAGGCGCGGGTGCAGATAAGTGAGCAGAAGCTTGCTGCGGCGCCAGCCCAGGAACAGACCAAGGGGCGCGGTGTGGCCTGAGCCTGGCTGGGCAGAAGGAAGAGCAGCAGACCTTGGCTTTAGGGGACGGGGAAGGGTGGCATGCCTCCCGTGGCTGCGTCCTCCACACTTGCATGCAGAAGGCCCTATCCTTTTTCTCCATGTGCATAGGGTCTGGGAGTCCTGTCTGGCCTTTCCCGTTTTCTGGGCCCCTCCACCCTACCAGGCGACACGACTGCCATGGCCGTTAACCAGTCTGAAGGTGCAGTGTGAGTGTGAGCTCAGGAGGAAGGAGAAGATGCTGGGGGAAGCTCAGGAAGCGGGTGCGGCAGTCACCCAGGTAGTCAGTGTCGGGAGGGTTGGGGGCCGCGTTCCCTGGAGGAAGCTCCTCACCCTCCCTCTGCTCTTTCCCCACCTGGAGGTTGACCTTCTCAACGACCTGAAGTGTCCAGCAGGAGTCAGCCCAGGTGGAGCCCCGGCAAAGCCACCAGCAGGCGGGACGGGCGGCTGTGCGTGGCAGGGAGGGACCGCAGAGCACAGGTGCTGAAGAGGTGGCCTGCGTCCCTGGGCGGGTCTTGACTTGTTTCTCTCGCCTGTCCCGTTCCATCTGGTAGAAAATAGGAAGAGACAAAGTCGTTAAAAAACATTAATTAAGTGAAAACCAGTTACTCACATAAGATACCTGATGTGTGTTTCAATTTTTTAAAAAAGTTGTTAACTGACATGCAATTATACACACTGATGCGTACAGAGTGATATTTTAATACATGGATACAATGTGTCATGATCGATTCAGGGTAATGAGCACATCTATCAAATATTTATTCATTCTTTGTGCTGGAACATTCAAAATCCTATCTTCTAGATGTCTGTGTTTTTTAAATGTTTTACCTACTTCCTTTGCCATTGTCTTTTTTACCTAATTCTGAAAGATTCTCTGTAGTTTATAGTCTGTAGTGGAATCCGATCTTTGCTGCTCCTGGTGCCACTGAAGACGATACAGTTGCACCATTTGTTTTCTTTTTGTCCTTAATGTTGTTAGTGTTCTTTTCCTCTCTGGTCTTATGTATTGCTGTCCTCTCTTCTCTCATTTTTAAAAAATTTCCCTGCAGGTGATGCAAACGGTAGCTGAGTTCCTCACGCTAGTGCATAGGTTTCTCCCTGTGTTTTCAGTACTGACCGGAGCGGGTCTGTTCCTGCCGTCCCCATGCCCAGGAGTGAGTAATTGTGAGATATTACGTGGCTCTTGTTGGCCTCTCTCTATCTCTCTCTTTTTTTTTTTTTTTTTTTTTTACGAACTGAAGATGTTTAGTTGAATGAATGCAGTCAATTAAATTGCCAGTCATTTACCAGCCCGAGAAGACCGGGGAGGAAGAGAAACATATTAATAGGAGAACTTGGTCTCCAACGTTTTTTTTTTTTTTGAGACAGAGTCTCACTGTGTTGCCCAGGCTAGAGTGCCGTGGTGTCAGCCTAGCTCACAGCAACCTCAAACTCCTGGGCTCAAGCGATTCTCCTGCCTCAGCCTCCCAAGTAGCTGGGACTACAGGCACGCGCCACCATGCCCGGCTAATTTTTTTTCTATATACATTTTTAGTTGTCCTATTAATTTCTTTCTATTTTTAGTAGAGACAGGGTCTCGCTCTTGCTCTGGCTGGTCTCGAACTCCTGAGTTCAAAGGATCCGCCCGCCTCGGCCTCCCAGAGTGCTAGGATTACAGGCGTGAGCCACCGCGCCCGGCCAACAATGCTCTTATACTTTAGGAGAGTGTACCCCTGCTTGGGAAAAATCTGCTACATGAATGACAAACCAGATTAGAGAACATCTCATTGCAGGTTTTCCATTTGGTGTGGCCAGGATGCTACTCTCAATAAGGTGATAGAATACTATGTGAGTGGTGGAACCCCACCTCTACCCCGGTCCCCTTGCATTTAGAGGTACTTGTTGTTTTAGTTCTTTTCTGTATCCCTTTACTACTGTTGGGGAAGGAAAATCGTGGCTATGCTCCTCATGAGCCCTTCAAACTAATCTCATCTGCATTATCTCTAAGCAAAAAGACCCATTGAGGCTGTGCCCTGCCTGGCCGGGGAGGAACCCACCTGCCCGTGGGTGATCCTATCTGTTGGACTGATGGCCAATGACTGTTTTTATCTGAGTCCAGCGTGCCTTTCCATACGGAAGAGCCGGAAAATGAAACACCATACATCCTAGACTCTCTTTCAGCTGGGGTTCCAAATACGATTTTTATTGACTTGCATGAGATTTGGAAGAAAGAAGTGAGGTACAGGCCATTCTTCTGGCTCTGCCGGCAAACACCACCTGAGCACCCAATTTTGTGGCAGGTTCGGATCAGGTGGCAGCTGCCAAGCTCTGCAGGTGGGTTTGAGAGAACAGAGCAGTGGTTTCATTCACAGCTCAGCTCTGTAGTGTGGTTCTCAGTCATTTCTGGACACTTGGAGTTTGTTTATTCAGTTTTGTGATGACTGATCGTTTAATCATGTCGAAAAGGTCTTTCTACTTAACTAGAGTAGATACATCCTCTGCCACAGGACTTCAACCAGCGTAAACTTTTCTGTGAGATTTCTCCCTGTTCTTATTTTCCCTTTGTGATTTGGCTCAGTTTCTAGGAAAGATTTTGGGTATCTGCTACCATACCCAGTCTTTTCTGGAAGTCTGTTGATGCTGAATTTTCAGGTAATAAAATTTCAGATATTTGTGTAGTCAGAACTTTCTGTTTTTCTCCCATTACCATCTTTGGGAGTTTGCTTAGGAAGTAAGATCATAGTTTTTGGGGTATTTCTCATCTACCCCACCATCTTCAAAAGCTTGTTGTAAATCCCAGTCATTTTACTATGAACCAGAAAAATACCTTCCTCATGAATCATTTTCTGTTAGTGTATTTTGTGAAACGAAGGCTTAATTTTTTATTCCTCTGAGCTCTCGGTCCTGAGTGTGTTTTCTCCCTTCTCCTAGTTCCACGTTGGACCTTGTTCCTTTTCTTCCTGTTCACCAATCTGCCCTCGTGGTGCTCGGGTAACGGGTGGCGTTGAAGGAAAAGACTGAGTTAGCAGACATGTGCTTCTCCTGTTTCCTGCATCTGCGCCTGTCAGATCTTAACCGGAATCGTGGGAGGCACGGAAAGGAAGGCTTCCAGGAGGACGAGTATTTGGGCTGATTCTGAAGAAACTGTAGACTTCAGCCTGACACAAAAGGGGATGGATATGAGCGCTCTAGGTAGACAGACGATATCTGACAAGTGCAAGGAATTGTCAGGGATGTGAGAAAAGCGTGGTGGGCCCAGCAAACCGTGGGCGACTCCTGGAGACAGAGTGAGCAGGGTCGGGGAGGGGCGTGTGGCAAAGTGAACAACAGGTTTACGTACTTTGCTTTCCTAATGGCAGTAAGCTCCAGGGTCCCACACAGCCTGGTTTTGTTTTACGGTGAGGCTGCTAAAAAAGCCCAGTCCGGTAACAACAACAAAAAATCATTAAGCAGTCCTGATCTTTACTTGCACTTCTCAAAGAACATTAGAATCCTCACTTCCTCCTATCCAATTCCTATTTTCTATTCCTCTTATTTCTAATACCTCAAAGCTGCTTCTGAGACTCTTCACCTTCAGGCTGGACATCCAGCCCTCCTCTCTTCCCTGCTCTTGCTCCTCCTTTCTCTTCTTTTTTTTTTTTTTTTTTTTTTTTTTGAGACAGAGTCTCGCTCTGTTGCCCTGGCTAGAGTGCCGTGGCGTCAGCCTAGCTCACAGCAACCTCAAACTCCTGGGCTCAAGCGATCCTCCTGCCTCAGCCTCCTGAGTAGCTGGTACTACAGGCATGCACCACCATGCCTGGCTAATTTTTTCCGTATATTTTTAGTTGTCCAGATAATTTCTTTCTATTTTTTTTAGTAGAGACAGGGTCTAGCTCTTGCTCAGGCTGGTCTCAAACTCTTGAGCTCAAATAATCCTCCCGCCTCGGCCTCCCAGAGTGCTAGGATTACAGGCGTGAGCCACCGCGCCCGGCTGCCTCCTTTCTCTTCTCTCTCTCTCAGTTAATGTCTTCCAAGCCTCTCCTCCTCTTCTGGTCCTTTCTTTGTCTAACTGACCTCCTGATTCTACATCCCAAAAGATCCAGCATAGGCCCAGAGGTGAACTTTCTTTAAAGAGCAGGGAAGAGAGAGAAACAGGAGCTATGTGCACTTTGACGAATACAGAAGCCAATTAGGCTTAGGAACTTGGACTTCATTCTGGATCTAGTGGCGGCCGTGGAAAAATATCTAGCCGGGGCAGGACAGTCAGGTTTGCATGCTAGAATGTTTACGTTCACAGAATTGCAGAGAATAAACAACATAATAATTACTTAAGTTATATAAACATAGTAAGCACTGAGCATTTATTTATTAAATTTATGTATGCCTGGACTATCCTAATATAGGGTAAAAGGGAACTTGTAATTATCGATAGCTTTAAACAACTTAGCTAAACACAGAAAATCAGGACCAAGGACAAATGTCTCTACAAAAACCAGTGGCGTTGTGGTTTCTTTGATTCAGCTTCAAACCTATTTCAGAGTTACCGCCGGAGCACTGGGTAACACAGCTACCGACCTTAGCACGTTACAGCAATTGTGGTGGCCGACTTTAAAAGCGATTTCTTGGGACTATTTTTGAGAAGTTGAGGACTAAACAATAAAGTGTAAAATTCAATGTTAGAAAATGTAAGGACTGAATAGACTGATTTTAGGGACACAAATTCAATTCCTAGAGCATGAGTGCCTAGCATATCCAGTAACTGTCCTGTGTCTGTTATTTCTCCCAGATTTTTGATAGGTGCCACGTAGGAGGGGGACAAATATTTTGGTCTGGCAGAATTTTAAGGCGGATGTGTTTTATCCATTCTCGACATAAAAAAACAAATCTCTGTAGGGCGCCTGGGAATGTCTAAGTGTCGTGCTGTCTGGACATACTAATGCCATGATATGCGTGTCCACGTGACCGGTTTGCTACGTGGTATGATCTTATAGCAACCAATTGAAATCTGAGAAATTCGCCAGTGATGCTGACTGAGAGTATGTGGACCCTTTCTCTCCTGCAGGAAATCAAGGCACCTTGATCCTCCTCCTCATCTGTAACGAGGTGCTTGGCGTAAGGTACAACCTAAAGACTTCCTGGAAGAGGTGGCCCGGGTCCACCTGTGGATTCATTATGACTCATAGGAAGTACTTACACATAGCGCACAAGAAATATTAATTCCTTTTTTCTTCTCAGCAAGAGACTAGTTTCCAGACACCAGACAATGTTTGCCTTATCATTAGATCTGATTGCCACGATGAACATAAAACGAAAACCCGTTGGAATATCTAAAACATCTAACACAGGAGTGGGGCCTCTCTTCCGCTTTCCCATTGCTGTGGTTTTGTGATTCTACTAAGATGGAGAGGAAGAGAATCGGACAGTTGGGAAGCCTCGTGGAAGATGCAATCCTTGAAGGGAGGATGGTTAGGTTTAGAGAGAAGGAAATGATCAGGTCAAGCAAAAAAAAACGAGAACAAAAGCTGAGACGTGTCACGAGGAACAGAGAGGGAGCTTGTCCTTGGTGGGTAACAGAAGAAACTCAACTAAATTAATCAAACCTGCTCTTTTTTTAGAGGTCCCTGGGGATATACAAGCTATCAATCTGTGTAGCTTGTGAATGATGTCAAAACTTACTCATTCAGAAAACAATTACCTGTTTCATGTTTTATTCATTAGGTTTAATTTTTTTTTTTTTTTGCTATTTTTATATTCCAATTCTATACCAGTTCCTCTTTTCACTGCACTACAATGTCAAAATGCATTTATTTTTATCTTTAGGTCAACATTCAGCACTAACTAATGAGAAATTCCTTCAGTTTTACACATGGAGGGTATGTTTCAGAAGTATAAAAAAAAAGAAACTAAAAAAATTTGAAAATAAAATAAAATGTCTGGTGGTTTTTGACCCTTTCTTTGGAGAATGGGATGATTTTAAAAACAATTTTATCTGTATCTTAGAATTGCAAATGGAAAGCCTTGATCTTTAAATTTAAGTGGTTTTTAAAAAAGCATTTAATATGAATTCTAGATCATCAGACGTGGCAGCAAAGGTATAATTTTCTTTAAAAATTATATTTTTAGCAGGAATATTTGCAGGCAAAGCATCTTATTTTTTTTCTCTGAATGTCATGCTTTTCCCAGAAACCATTAATTTCTTTTCAGTATTTTAAATTAGTATTTTCTTTCTACAGTTTATAGATAAAGGTAGGAAACTTGAGACTATTTAGCCATGTAGATCTTGAAATTTGTATGTCTTTCTCAATGGGGAGATCATTTGAATTGGGAATCTGCGTTGATTCCATACAAAAATACTGAGGCTGCATTTTGCTATGTGGTTGACATAAAGAAATTCAAAGCGAAATTTATAAGGAAGTTGCAAAAGAAGGAAGATACCTTGAAATTCAAACCCTCCAGAAAAATGCAATAAAACTAGTAGTGATATTAGACCTTTTCCACAGGTCTAACAATAGCTCTGAGTTAAGCTTTTAACTAAAAGCATTAATGTTTTCCTTTTTAAAAAATTTCACTGGCAAAGTTAAATAAAATTAACTATAAAGGAAACTGTGTGAAAATTTTAAATAATCTTTTAAAATTCTATAGATGATTCTAACACCCTGCCAAGGTTGAGAAACCCTGTTTCTTTTCTTGATAGATGACCTTTTCCTTGGCTCACCTAGCCTGAATTCCTGAAAGTAAAAGATTTCTTAATTTCATATTGTCGATTTTATACATGAGACGACCTCTGTGCATTAAAAATGCTTCTAGGGGCCGGGCGCGGTGGCTCACGCCTGTAATCCTTGCACTCTGGGAGGCTGAGGCGGGCGGATTGTTTGAGCTCAGGAGTTCGAGACCAGCCTGAGCAAGAGCGAGACCCCGTCTCTACTAAAAATAGAAAGAAATTAAACGGACAACTAAAAATATATAGGAAAAATTATCCGGGCATGGTGGCGCATGCCTGTAGTCCCAGCTACTCAGGAGGCTGAGGCAGGAGGATCGCTTGAGCCCAGGAGTTTGAGGTTGCTGTGAGTTAGGCTGACGCCACGGGACTCACTCTAGCCTGGGCAAAAGAGTGAGACTCTGTCTCAAAAAAAAAAAAAAACAAAAAACAAAAAACAAAAAAACTCTTCTAGGAAACAGGCATTCTTAGCTTCTATACCCTTCATAGTTCTATTCTGTTCTCCCAGTTTTCTGCGGTTTGCCCCACTCTTCTTATAAATCATTCTTGCTTCCTCCTACTTCCAGAATCTTCCTCACTCTCTCTATTCTGTAACTTTATCATTTTGACCATCATTTTTCTCACCTCAAATTGCTTCTTCCCCTCCTTTTTACTTTGTCTTTTGTTGACTTTTGACCTCTATTTCAACTTGGATCATCCTCTTTCGGTGGAGCAACCTGTTCCTTCACAATCCGACAGGCTTTTCTGCCTGTCCGAACGATTCGAGATGCTGTTCTAGATCACGAGGGTTTCGCTCCTCCTTGGAGGAACTTCCGTTCTATTCATCCGCCAAATCTCTACCTGCGTGTAAAACGCAGGATGAATTTTGCCTCCTGATGAAAAGTAGTGAAGGTGGTTACGGACTCTGAATTCTTGGCATGATAAAAATACCGGTTACTCCTCAATCAAATGAAGATCAAACTTTATAATCAAGGACACAGTTCCAGAGGATGTGGCTTTGTTTTGTAAACTTTGTGAGGATACTCCATGATAACTTTAGAAATCCTCTATGAAAGGAATTATTTTGAAACTATCCCTTTGGTATTTAAAGAATCATATACATTTTCCAAAAGCTTCATGTAGGATGAACATTAAGGCTTAAGTGCTTAAGAATTCTATTATACATTCTTCAGTGAATTTCGTGTAGGGCTTGGTGCTATGTGCTTTTCTCTTGCCATGTCTGGGCCACTCTGACAGTGAATTAAAGGGACATTAAAGTTACCTAACTTCTTGTAAACAGAAACAAAATTAATAAGCATCAGATTATTGGCTTGGCTATAGCACCTATGCGAGACTTGAGGTTATTAATAGAAAGCATTGGCAATGAATCAAGAAAGGACTCAGATATGGAAAAAACCCAACAGGAAATTAGCATTAGGCAGGACATTGTGGCTTATACCTGTAATCCCAGCACTTTGGGAGGGCGAGGTGGGAGGATCACTTAAGCCAGGAGTTTGAGACCAGCCTGGGCAATATAGCAAGACCCCATCTCTACAAAAAATAAAAAAATTAGCTGGGTATGCTGACTCATGCTTGTAGTCCCACCTACATGGGAGGCTGAGGCAGGAGGATTGCTTGAGCCCAGGAGTCTGAGGTTGTAATGAGCTATAATCACACCACTGCACTGAAGCCTGGCCAGACCCAGTCTCAAAAAAAAAAAAAAAATTAGCATTAATAAAGATATAACACAAAAAATGAAGCTGGCAATATTTATTGTCTCGGTTTTTGTTGAACAGCATTGAAGTATCGTTTTTACTTCTGCAGAACACAGGTTTAGAGAAACTCTTGGGACTTCAGGAGAGAGTAATCGGGAGGGGAGGAAGGTCTACGTGAAGAACAGGTAACTGCATGAGGTGTTGGCGTGAGAAGGTGAACCAGCTGGAGGACCAATTGCAGTTCTCAAATACGTGAGGGGCTCTGTGTGGAAGACGCACACAGCTTGCTCTGCAGATAGGAACGGGGAAGAGGGCCAGAATACAGGGTGTGTTTACAGGGATTAAAAAGAAAAAAACCCCAGATTTATAATATGAAAATTTTGATTTCCAAGAACCTTATTTTTGATATTCTAGGATTTATAAAACTTTGCTACATCTTGATTTCTTAGTGGATTGTCTTTTCTGCTTAATTTACAATATAGAAGTTATCCTACTCATTTATTCTTTAGAACAAGTTCTATAATCCCAGCTCACCAAACTTTTCTCGTACTCAGTTTCCTCATCCTATTATACAGTGTGCCTTATGCAAATGTAAGGCATTATTGTTTTCCAGAAAAAAATCAAAGTTTTAGGGGGGAACAAGAAAGATGGTAGCTGTCTCTGGGGTAAGTTTGGGGAGGCAGAATGACTGGGTTAATTATTAATAATTTTCTGACATCACAGCCTTATCTGTGCATGTGATCATTTTAATAGATTGCCTCCACCTGGTCAAATTCGCATCTGAGAAAATATTGCGGATGGGTATCAGGTATCATTATTTGGGGCAACTGGAGAAAGAGAGGCACAGTTATTCTCCTTGATGGACAAAGTTGAATTAGGATAGGCATCTTCTCCTGGAAGTTTATTCCTTTCTTATCCACTGTGAAGCAATAAGAAAAAAAAACTTAATCTGAAAAATTGCTTAAACACTTTCATTAGTTTCTTTTACATTTGATTTTTAAAACTTTGCAAATAATGAGTAAATATCAGGATTTCTTAAGTTAAAAATCTCTGAAAGCATTCAGTATGGACAATATCTAAATAAGTATAAGGAAAGCAAATACATATGTATATAAAGAAAAAAACCTCTTACTAGGTCCTGCAATTTCAGAAGCATTGACACTTGAGGAATTGGCAATATTCACATAGACAAATATCATTTTTTCTCATTAAAAGTCATTCAAACTAGATATTCAAACTATACGACTCTTTAACTGAAACAACTAAAATGCTGAATAAAATGAAAAAAAATAGCTGTCATAAAATTGGAAAGTTCAGATAAAACATTAGAAATCCTACTCATAACATCACTGTTAATATATTCATGTCCCTCATCTCACCATCTCCACGTGGAAAATGTTCTAGAAAATTGGGTCACTTTGTTCCATTCATGCAGTGTAGGATTAAGAGATCCAAATTAAAGGTTTGTATGCCCAGATATTTCCATACATCTCAGAATCTTAATCTGATAAAAATATTAAACCCACATAGCCCCAGAGATTCATGTCTCATGGGTCTGGGGTGAGGTCGAGACGCTGGTCATTTTTGTTTGTTTGTTTTGTGGTATGTTATGTTTTTATTATTATTACAAATGTTGCTTTTCTAACTTCATATGACTGGTATATAAAAATGTAATTAATTTTTTGTTTTAATATTCTATCTTATTCTAATAATTTGTCTTTTGTGTTTTTGGAGTTGTCATCTACAAATAATAACAGTTTTTTTTTTTTTATTGAGACAGAGTCTCACTCTGTTGCCCGGGCTAGAGTGCCGCGGCGTCAGTCTCGCTCACAGCAACCTCAAACTCCTGGGCTCAAGTGATCCTCCTGCCTCAACCTCCTGAGTAGCTGGGACTACAGGCATGCGCCACCATGCCCGGCTAATTTTTTCTGTATATTTTTAGTTGTCCAGATAATTTCTTTCTATTTTTTTTTTTAGTAGAGACGGGGTCTCACTCTTGCTCAGGCTGGTCTCGAACTCCTGAGCTCAATCCTCCCGCCTCGGCCTCCCAGAGTGCTAGGATTACAGGCGTGAGCCACCAACAGTTTTTTTCCTTCCTTTTTATTCCTCGTACATAATTTTTTCCCTTAATCTAACGTCCATCGGCGAGGGCCTCCAGGACAGTGTTGTAGGTTAGTGATTCCTGATTTCAATGTAGAATTTTTATTACAGTTATGTACATATTACAGTATGTTCCGCCGTTGTATACACAAGTCACTCTAAGGCAAACATGCAGTTATGAGCAGGTCCTGGAACAACCTGCATAGTTTATCCTTCATGGAGTCCAACTATTCTTCATCTTCTCCCAAGTTCTCTTATCAAACAATGAGGCAATGTTTCCTAACTGCCAGTGCCCACCTAAGTACCCCCACTAAATCTCAAACTCACTGTACCTAAGACATAAACCATCATCTCCTCTTACAAAAGAACAAAGCAGTTTTTAAGGCTAACTGGTCATTGCCTTAAAACCTCGGTATTGTCAGAATATTCCGGGTTTCGGCACCAAAGACATCAGGGTGGGGGTCTGCCCTCGCTTGGTTCTCGGTGTGCTCTTGGCTGAAGGACGACCAGGCAATGAGCTCTGTCTTCTGACTCCTTTCTTGGAAAAGTCACCAGCAGGGCCGATAGGGAGGGTTTCCTGCGAGCAGCTCTTTATTGCAGAACAAATCGGGTCTGTCTCTGCGAGTGGAGTGAGACAGACCAGCGCACCCACTCGCTGGCCCACTCACCTCGCCGAGACCCTGGCAGGTTTTTACATCCCTCATTCTTTCTAACGTCCCGCCAAGGTGGAGGGACCTGCTCTAGGGTAGATTTTTTGGTGTTGATAAATGACCTCCTTCTCAGCGGATTCGGTGTAGGTTCCCGAACAGGACCGTGCTTTGCTTTTCTGGCTTTTATCTCTGGCTGTGTCTCCGTTCCGTGAATGTACCTGCCAAATCTCTGCTGATGGCTCCTAAATCAATACCGTCAGTTCTGTCCTCTCCTAAAAGCTCTCGAACTGTATCACTGGATGCTTCTTGGACTCTTTCATTCGAAGGCCGTATCTCAAACATCCCGTGCCATCTGCTAATGGCTTGAAAATCTGCAGCTGTCTTTGACTTTTTCTCCACCGGCTTCCTTTTCCTCTGCAGTTCCTGGGTATCTTTCCTACTATAATATAACTCTTCGTCCTTTCTCGCTACCTCGAGTCCATCAGTTCAGTCAAAGCTCTCAGTTTCTGACGGGGCTACAGTGTCCATCAATTTCTGGACTTCTCAGATCTAGCCCTGTGGCCTCCAGTGTGCCCGGTTTACCCTGGCAGACAAGGTCCCCTATATACTGTTTCCATTCCATTCCCCACCTTTCATGGCTTGTTTTTTCAAACGTCTCCCTGGTCTGGCCCAAGCCTTTCTAGCAAACATCATTTAATATCACTTTGTTCTCTTTTCCTGAAAAGTCTGCCATGCACATTTCACAGGGTGCTTTAATCCGATTAATTGTGTTTCCAAAAGTTGATACTTCCTACCGATGACACGTGACATGTTTTTTTTTTTGGTGGTGCATGAATGAACTTCAAAAAGTATAGTTATATAAATTTTAATGTAATGTAAAGTAGAAAAAATACACATGTTCCTCGAATCCACGATTTGACGGAATTTTATCGCTCAGACTGCAGTTCGGTATGGAGAAACCAACCGTGACTCGTGAATATCTGGCTTCCATAAAAAGAGCTCTACGTTGTTTTCGCCTCCTGGAATGTACTAGGGACAGATTCTACCCGTCCTTTCAGGCCCGATTTAACTTCAAAATTCTCCCTAAAGTCAGCAGTGCCGGATCTGCCGGACAGACATGTGAATAGGAGGATGAAGAAAGAAAACAAAAGCCGTTAGTTTTGACCAACGCCGGGAATGCACGGACACAGGTTTCACTGAACGGTGGAGTGAGAGCTCCAGACGAAGGCTGCTCTTCAAACTGGTAATGGGACCACGGAATCCAGAATCAGAGCTAAAGAGCATCACTCAGGCCGGCACTCAGCTTGCTCTCGGCTGGCATCCAGGCAAGCAGCTCCCTCCTTCCTGTAAACTGGACGGGAGCAACGGAGAAACACCGAGCTGTGGTCCTGCCAGCACTCTGCCTTCTGATGCTACCAGCACCTGCACGAGCTGTGCTCTTGGAATACGGACCAGGACCAGGAGCTGATCTGGGCTGAGCAGGGTGTGAGGCCATGGCGTGTGTGTGCGTGTGTGTGCACATAACAAGAAAACGTGCTGTGTGCAGTTTCAGCTTGTCTAGTCCTTCTCTTTATACTTGAAAAACCAGTCCTATCGCCTCAGGTGAGAGACCCAGAGTAGCAAATAATGTTATTCATCCTCCTCCCTCTCTGTCAATATAGGTTTTTCTCACGGTTAAACAGAGGCTGTTTATTTTTTTCTCCTGGACTCCGATGCCCCACGAATGTGCCCAGCGGTGTGTCTGTCCAGTGCCTTTGGGGCATTCTTCCCTCTTCCCCTAGAATTAAATCAGTTCTTAACCCAGTTTTCCATAACAATTTTCAGTGGTTTCTTATAAAATTGGGCCACCAGTACTTTCACTTTTATCGAACCAGAGGAGGAAATGCAAGCGAAATCAAGGCGTGTGTGTGTGTTAGTCAAATCTGAACCAGGTTCTTGTTCCAGCTCCGCACTTAACAAGCTGGGTGTTGTGCAACTGTTTCCTCATCGGTAACATGAAGGGTGGGGCGGAACATTTCTAGTTTCCTCCCAGCTCGAAGAAAGGGAAGGACGCCTTTTTCTCAAGTTTTATTACAGTGTTTCCCAGTATTTCCTTTAATCTCAGGTTATTAAGTATGAAATGTTCCAGTTCCTCAAGTAGTAGGTTTAGCAGTTGCTATCTCTGACACTTCACTGACATTTCTTGTTTTATTTTTATTGTGAAGGAACATCCTCAGTCTTGCAAACACATGTTTTGGCTTGTGACTATCTTTCAAAAAAAAAAATTGTTTTTAGAGCCATTTTTGTGAAACCATGGATAAGTCGAAAACTTGTCCTATTTTTGAATATGGAAATATTTGTGGTTTGTGGAACCAATGCAGTGCGGACAGCTCGAAATATCAATGAAGCATCTGGGAAGGACGTGGCTAATGAATGCATGGTACATCGATGGTTTGAGACGTTCCGTGCTGGTGATTTTAATCTTGAAAATGAACCACTTGGGCGACCTGAGACCATGGTGGATAATGATGAGCTGAAAGCTCATTTGCTGGAAGCAAATCCATCTCAACCTACAGGTGAATGAGCAGCAAGGTTTGATGTTACTATTCCAATAATATTGGACCATTTGAAATAAATGGTCAAGGTAAAGAAGCTGGATAGATCATTCTGCATGAATTAAATGAGCATCCAAAGAGAAACTATCTCAGAGTTTGCCTTTCTTTGCTGTCACGACATAACGGCAAACCATTTCTACACCGTATTGTTACATATGAACAATGGATTCTTTTTGACAATCACAAGTATTTGGCACCATGGTTGGATAAAGATGAATTGCCAAAACCTAGTCCAAAACCAAATATTTATCAAAGAGAGCTAATGGTGTCTGTTTGGTGGTCCAGGGCTGGTATTACCCACTACAGCTTCATGAAACCTGGTTAATAGGTTACAGCGGATGTCTACTGCAACCAGTCAGATGAAATGATGAGGATGCTTGTAATTAAGCAGCCGAGATTGGTCAATAGAGACGGGCCAATCCTCTTGCAAGACAACACTCCACCACATTTCGCACAAACAACACCGCTCACACTACAGAGGCTGGACTTGGAAACTCTCTGTCACCCACCGTATTCACCAGACCTTGCACCAACTGACTACCACTTCTTCCAGGCTTTGGACCACTTCTTGCAAGGAAAAATATTCAATTCTCAACAAGCTGTGGAAAACGCCTTTCACGATTTCATCACTGCTCATTCTCCAGACTTCTTTGCTTTGCTCGCTGGCATAAACCAGCTACCGTTAAGATGGCAAAACTGTGTCAATAGTTTAGGTGCAGTTTGCTCCTTCTGCCAGGTAGGAGAACACAGCAAGAAAGCCCTCATCAGACGTCAGTGCTGCACCATGATTTTGGACTTCCCAGCCTGTAGGAAGTACTGTAAGAAGTATGACTCGGTCTCAAGTATTTTGTTATAGATGCACGAATGAAGGAAGCAGAGAGTGGAAGTTAGTGTGAGGGGCGTGAGAAGAATTGGCCACGTGTAATCTGAGTCTTATTGAGTTGGGAACATGTTACTTATCTTCAATTCACTAAATATTGGGACTTACACATCTTGTGTAGTTCCAAAGGGAAGAAAAATGGCGAGATATATTTTTGCTCAAATATAGTGATAAGTAGAAAATATGCTTCTGGGAAGCAGAATTCTAACCTCCTCCCCATCTTACCCATAAGATGCCCACATACAAGTTTTCTGGGAAAGGATTTACCAGTTAGAATTTTCATAAGATGGATGGATGATATCATTGCAAGCACTTTATCTCTAAGAGTATTCAAATAGACACAAGGCTAATTGTCAACAATATAGAAAAGATTAAAATTAAAGGTTTGCACAATAGCCCTTAGAGTCTACAAAAGTAAGGATATATTGTGGGGGGTGTTTTGAGGGAATAATAGTCAAGAGAAATGATTTCTGTATTTATGCCTTTTAAAATCTTACTGTGCTATCTATAACTTTCCAAATAATATTCATTTTCCCCCCAATATATACCGAACCTTTGTGAAACAGAGGAATGAGCAGCTATCCAGGCTGAGATAACTAGTGGCTATTTATTGTGAAGATACAATTAAATTGTAGTGTGCAAAACATATAGCCAGTCCCAATAATCAAACCTCTTTCTTATTCCTGTCCTATTTCTGTCTCCTAAATTATCTGAGAATTCAGGCTAAGGAAGACTTTCAGTTATGCGTTATTCAGGAAACTATATCTATATAGACCATACTTTAAGTAAAAAGTTGGAGACAAAATATAAACCTTATTTTCTTCTGTTGTGGGCTTTTCGTGCATATTCATCGTAGCATAATATGAGATTTGAAGTTCTTTCAAGTGTTTTCACGTCTCAAGGCATTTGTGAGAATAAGCCTTTTTATGGTCTCTTTTTAAAATCGGAAAAAGGCTAGTGAGGACGTGCAAACAGAAGGATATTTGTATTCTTCCTGTAAACACGCATGGCTTTATTTCACCAGCTACCTGTAGAATGCCACCCGCCTCTCGGCACACTCGAGGGTGATTGAGGAACAAGGCTGATTCCAAAAACACTCGTGAAATTCTGACAGTTTATGGTCGCACATATCTGCCTGATGGATGGCAAAACAGCAAACTTCATGAGGACGTGACTATCCAAACTGCATCTCTTTTGTTATTTTTAGAGTAAGTGTTAACCAAGTATTTCTTTGGAAATTCTGCAGCTTTCCTTAGTTCAAATTTTGCACGTTTAATTTCTAATTGGCTTTGGGAGAAGTCTGCGTAACGGGGAAGGCAAGTCTCAGAATAGTCGGACGCTATCTTGAGGGGGGACTTCATGGGAAAAAGTTATCAAATTTGACCTAAAACTTGGAATGTAAGGGACAGCATGCCCAGGGAGATGCTAGCAGGAGAAAGAAGACAGAATAGAGGGCTGGAGCCTTTGCTTCTCTAGTCTGACACAGAAGCTTGCGTCTGTCCGTGGAGAAAAGTCGAGGGGGTGGATGATGTTAGGAGGGAACATTAATTTAGTCAGGAATAATGCAATCTGCTACTGTACGCTCTCTGACTCTTTCAATTCTGTGCCTTCTGATGTGATGTTCCCTCCCAGAGCTTATATTGAGAGAAAATTTGGAAGAGCTGGAAGGTAGAAAAGTGAGAAAATTAGAGAGTCAACCGGGAAGCTCATCAGAAAAAGACAAGGTCAGAGGATGGGGAGAGAGGATGTGGCTATAAAGCGACACCTTCATCTGGATTTTTCTGGGCACACGGTGGTGAAGAGTCTGCCATTCTTGCTTGTGAGCTTTGTCTAGGTGAGCCACTCACACTTTAGTGAGAAGAAGCAGCAGCATGAATGATTGGTCCCATCTGGGATTCATCCCTTGGGAGCCGACCTGTGTTACTTTGTGGCAGTCTCATTACTGATTACGAGTTCTTTGAGACTTTCCTTCTGAAGACAGAGTCTTTCTTGCTTTCTTTGGGCTGCTGTAACAAAATGTCATACACTGTTTACCTTACAAACAACAGAAATTTATTCCTCCCAGTCTCGGAGGCTGGGAAGTCTAGGATCAGAGTGCTGGTTAGATCTAGTGTCTGGGGAGGACTCATCTCCACGTTCATAGATGACACCTTCTCGCCGTATCCTCACGGGGTGGAAGGGGCTGGCCATGTCCCCGAGGTCCCTTTTATAAGGACACTAATCCCATTGGTGAGGGCATCACTCTCATGACCTAACCCCCTCCCAAATACCGTCACCTTGGAGATCAGGATTTCCACGTGCGAATTTTGAGAGGAGACAAACATTCAAACGGTATCAGAGTCCTCAAGCCTGGGACATACGTCCTGTGGCATTCTTAGGTCAGTGCTTCATTCCAGCATTTTCTATGAAAATAGTAAACTGCAGTCCCTGGCGTCAGTCCTTCCTAAAGTGTTAAAACTGTGCAAGCATCTCAGAATTCACGTTATTATTCAGCAGAGACACCAAGGGGATATACAATAAATGTGGCTTATTCAGTTCATATATTTGCATCAGAAATGAACCTATTCTTAAAAATTATGACTAAAATGCAGTTTGACCTCTTTTAAACATTTTCTCCCTTTCTACTTTATACTGACAAATAGTCCCGATTTTAATTCCCAGTGCTCTGAGATGTGTGATGAATTTCCAGGAGAGCACAAAAGTCATAAATTTCCCCTTGTTGCTGTTATTTATTGTCGAGACACGCTTCATTAAACAGCTCCTGTCTTGTTACGGAAACAGCTTAATACGGTTTTGCACAACTAATGGTTTTCATCAGCATTGATCATCGAATTGTCCTCCACCTAAGAGACGGGGTTGGTGTTGTAAATGTTGTCTACGCTACGACAGAGAATCTCATTCCCTGAAAGGTACACGGTGAATTTTAGGAAGAAGCCAATTTAAATCAATCAATAAAATGGTTTCCATAGAGAGTTGTGTGACAATTATACTAACGTACCATGTATGCATTAGGAAGTTGAAGATCTATTTTCTCTGTTGCTGGTCAGCCAGAAAGAAACAACACTTCAGCGTGAGCTTGCGGCGATCACGACAGGCATTTTGTAGGAAAGTACAACGAGCTAAGATCCAGAAGCATCTACAGTCTTGCCGAGCCACTGACAGCCCTCAGTTACCTTACCAATAAAATGAAAAGACGGCTAATATTTGTTTTCTCTAATTTTACCTCATGTCTGATATTTTATGATTATCGCACAATCTACTTCCGCCACAAAACATCTTTCAAATGTTAAAAAGGGAATGAATGTGCACACAGAAGAGACCAGACACCATTAGGAGGAAGTCCGTCCAGTACGATGGAAAAAGACCCCAGCTGGGAACGGGAAGATGTGGGTTCTAGTTTTCGCTCAGTGAACAACTCGCTTTGTGACCTACTCTGTAGTCCATAATGTTATTTTTTTTTTTCTTTTTGAGACAGAGTCTCGCTTTGCTGCCCGGGCTAGAGTGCTGTGGCGTCAGCCTAGCTCACAGCAAGCCCAAACTCCTGGGCTCAAGCGATCCTCCTGCCTCAGCCTCCCGAGTAGCTGGGACTACAGGCATGCACCATCATGCCCGGCTAATTTTTTCTATATATTTTTAGTTGTCCAGATAATTTCTATTTTTTTTTTTTTTCAGTAGAGACCAGGTCTCACTCTTGCTCTTGTTCTGGCTGGTCTCGAACTCCTGACCTTGAGAGATCCACCCTCCTCCGCCTCCCAGAGTGCTAGGATTATAGGCGTGCATAATGTGATTTTCAGTTCCAAGATTCTGTGGGTTCACCGACAAAGTAAAATTCGGATAGAAGAAAAGGCAGGTGACTCTACCTGGTCTTATCAGGAAGTAAACTCTGGACATGGGGAGATGTAGGGACACTTGCATTTGATGAGTTTTTTTTTTTTTTTTTTTAGCACGACAAGGTAGGTATTAAAAGAAATGCTTTACAGCTTTTTAGGTTACCTTGGACAGGACTTTGTTGAAGTTTGAAGAGGTGGAGGATCATCCCTCCTGCCCCACAAATCCTCTCTGAGTTTGGAACTAGCTGAGCAATCGGCAGAGTCAGGTTGGGCAGGATCTAATGATCCTCTGCTAAGGCTGGATTCGAACACGTAGCTTAGACGTTTCTTTAATCGTGGGAAATCTGAGTATTTCTGTTTTCTCCTAAGCACATGCTTTGGGATGATCTACCAGAATAACATAAAGAAGCCAGACTCAGAGGCACATGCTGCACCCTTGCTAAACCCCAGTCGTTGAGACAGGAGAAGGTGCTTCTAGAAGGAATATCCTCCTGACCCCGGTGCATTTACACACGGAGTTTAGGATCTAAAGAAGACCAGTGGCAATACGAGAGGAAGGGATGAAGTACAAAGAACTGGGTCTGAATCCAGAGCTCTGTAAAGATTTTTGTTAGTTCACCCTTCTTTGGGGGCCCCAAAATATTTTTCGCAAGCCCTCTGTCCTCTGCAGATCTGATAGGGCGAGTATGGAAGGGCTGAGCTACATTTACACTATCAATAATCTCCCCAATCATCTGTATCTCTGCTTGTTTGGAAAACACAGAGGGTACATTGGGAAGCCGGAGGAAGTGTTATTCTAGAAGCCCTTTCTTGGAAATATAAGTGTAGGGCATTGGCAATTTTCCCTAACAGATTTTCTTATCTTTCTACTTGTGGCGGCAAATATTTAGTAGAAATACACTTTTTCTTATTAACATTAAAGCTGAATATACACAAGGCAAAACTGGTGTCTACATCAATTAGGCAGAAATGTTTTTCCCCACTTTTGGTCTTGATGTAGGGCAAACATGTTAATTCCTGCCTGAGAATTTTGTAGAAGTATCCGCTCTTTTTCCAAAAGCTCCTTGGGAGAATGAGTTAACTTAAGGTGTAATCATGCAGGTCAAAGGGTGGTTTAGAGGCCTCGAGACCATGCTGAGATCTGTTTCACTGGGGAAGCCAACCTACTATGCTGCTAATCACTTTTGCCCTGGTTTCTTATTTACCAAAGCTTGGGAATATGACATCTGGTTTTATATCATTAGATCATGATCTAGTAATCTGGATTAGCTCCCTTGGGTGTAGCGGAATTCCTGGGAGCTTTGGTGGTAATGCAAATGCCAATGCCTTGATGTAGAGGTGACTTTAAGATCGTGCAACTTAGAGAAAAAGAACAGCTCTCTTCCTCCCGAATGCCTCTCTACCTGTCTTTGTGAATATGCTTCACGGGTAATCTCCCTCTTCCTTCCCCCACGTACGTCGGAACTAATGGGACTGGGTTTGTGTCAGAGCTGGGCAAGAATACCGAGGGCTCTTTGTGACCAGAAGACCAGGAAGACAATGGAACAGAAAGGTTTTTAAAAATCTAAAGGCTGGAAATAGAAAGCCTCGATAAAATTTAAAAGAAAACCAGGATTTGTGATAGTGAAGCAGACGGCAATTCAAGTACCAAAATCTACGGCTGTTGCCTTTCGACGGCACCGTAAATAATACACAGGTAGCCTTGTAGCGCGTCAATGGAAAGCAAAGAAAAACCATGAAGTCAGGTGCTATTTTCGGCGTGGCGGAGACAGGGAAGGTGGGAAGGAGGAAGAGGACAAATCCCTGCTTTGATTTTATCTGGAGGGGCTCCCCTGGCTCAGAGTCCTGGCTCGTCGTGTTATCTCGGGCAAGTTGTTTAAACCCTCTCTGCCTCAGTTTCATCATCTCTAAAGTGGGGTAAAATAGTAGCTATTCCAGGAACGTCTGTGTTGGCCGTGGTACGGTGATGTCGGTGCAGCCATCAGAGGAAACAAGAATGAGGCTTGGACAGTGGTTTGTTATCAGCGGGGCCCAGGAGGGCGGTCCCCACGCGCCACATGGGGCCAGAGGGCAGAGCAGCAGTGTCAGGAAGCAGAAGACAGAACAGGAGGACAGGCCAGGCCAGAGCCCTTCATGGGTTTTCCGTGGGGAAAGGAAGCCAGGGCAGAGCCAACAGGTTAGGACTGGCCAGTTTGAACAACTCCAGCGGGCTCCGGGCTGCAGGGTGAGCTCCAGATGCCTGGTAACTGGGATGATGAAGGGCAAGGGAAGCCCTAGTGTGGGGTGTGAGAGTGAGATGAGGAGGTTGGGGCTGTAGACTCAGAACTGGTAGGTCCGTATGTGAGAACTGTGCTCCCAGCAGAGCCCTCGCTGTCTCTCAGAACTGGCTATCTCTGTGGGGTGGTCTCTCCCGGGGTCTGCAAGGCCCTGGAACGCCAGAGCGTCGAGAATACAGAAAAGAAAACATCGTTCATATAATGGACCCCGCGATGAGTGGATGCTGGAGACAAATTCAGAATCTAAGAGAACCCAGAACACCTTCCTTATGGTGGGGAGGTTTAACAATTTAACACATACATCGTTCTATGACCCAAACATGTCGCGGGTCCCCCGTGTAGAGGGGAGCACATGGAATATCGGGGACCACAGCTGGATCTGCCACATGGGCCGGCCCAGATCAAGCGAGCCTCGCACAGCACCCAGGAGAGTTTGCAAAGCCACTGGGGAGTTTTAAAAACTTGGTCACGGTGAGTGGCATGTTAGGATTATATAGAATTAAGCTGAAACAACTTATCTGTGTACATGATTTTCAAAGCAGCTAATTAATTTTATAAAATGTTTGCAAATACATACAGCCTCAAATGGACTAAAAGTTCTTTATAGAATTTTAAGCATTTTAATTGGTTTGGTTGGCATTTTTCTTTAAAAGTTCAACAGGAGGGTAGATAATTCACTCCTACGATTCTTAGTTTCTTTCATTGTACGCGCAAATGAACAGGCGTTCAGGCTGTGCATTCTGTCTGACTTTGCTCCTCTCCGCCTTAGTTTTCTCATCATTAAAATGAGGATAATAATAGTAGCAACCTAATGGGCTGTCATGATAATTAAATGAAATTACACAAGTAGGACACTTAACTCGGTACCTGACACATAATAATCACTCAATAAATGGTTGCTATTACTAGTTTCATCTCATGTACACGGGAAGGACTTTGATCTATACTTTTGGGATTCAGGTACAGACTATGTCTCATTAGCAGAATCAGGAAAAACCAGGGGTGACTAACGCTAGTAAGTAATTATTAGCCAAAAGAACTGCCGCAAAAGGACAAATGGATCTTCTGTATCTTCAGCAAACCTCTACAGTAACGCAGGGCATTTCTTTGAGAAAATATAACACCGATAAAAACCTATTGGCTTTTTGTAATTCTTAAAAAACTCACCCAATTCCTTACATATTTTGATTAACAATGAACTTGTATTGTTAGTTTGGCAACTTAAAGTAAGAATAAAGAAACTATTGTTTCACTTAGATGGAAATTATTTAAGAAAGAGATACTCTGACTGGTCACGTAAGTACCAAGCATCTCTTATTTACTGGGTACTGAACTAGGTCTCTTAGGAGATGAACTGTCAATAAGAATGAATATTTACCATGAGAAAATGTATTCGAAGCAATTAGACCAGGCTGGTATTAATACTTAGAGCCCAAAAATATTAATTCTTCCTTACTCCTCCCAGGGAATTTGTAAGAGGTAGGTGGGGAGATAAGACACATGGAAAATAAAATTTTGTACAGCAAAGGGTTAAAAAAAAAATCCTATCACTTGAGTAGTTACCTGCCGGGAAGCTCTAGGAATTCCATTGGTTAATCCTCAATAAAAGCTTCTAGGGGTGGTAGAATTTTAATGTTCCTCTGTGCCACGGAAGTTGTGAGATAATGCCTGGTAATTAGCATAAGCTTGAAGCCAAATAGCTGGAAAAACCTGTTCCAGGACATTGGAGATCAAATCATATTTCTATAAAAAGAATCTGCGGGAAGTTCAGCTGACAGAACATCAACCATAAAAGGATACTTTAATGGATTTCAATCATTATCTAAACACAAAATCACAGAGCCGAGTTTATGCGCGTTGTTAATCATAGGCTGTGAGTCTGGTAGAAGAAAATGTAACACAAGTATCAGATGAGATGCTTTTCCTTTCCTGATTTTTTAAATTACAACATTCGATTTTTGAGATTCACTAACAAAGAGTGATGGCTCGGAATAAGCCTTCTAAGGGAAGTCCATGCTCTTATAAGAGAAACAAAGTCGTGCTGTAGGGGAAGAGTGATTCACAAAAATACTGACGTCCTTACTTTTGCTAATATTTAAATTCTAGAAGAAATGTCCCAATCCAGGGATTCTTGTCATATATCTGCGCTGGATGTGTGTGGGCTTTAAATCAGCAGTTACTTTTTCAATTATAAATAATATTAATCACTCAGTTGTTTCCTAAACTATTTTAAATCAACTAATCTTTGAAAATATTGAAAAAATTATGTATCTTGCAGACAAGAAAATTTGAAGAGAATAAGGGTACTAAAGTAGATTGTTGTAAAATAAAATCAATAGCTTTCTGATATAACATGCTCTTGTATAGAAAACATAAAGAGAAAGTATTCCATTTACAATTAAAGAACATCTAGAAAAATAGTCTTAAGAAATATTCCGGAACTGGATGCATAAAATTATAACATTCTACATGATACTTTGACAGATTTGAGAACATGGCAAAAGATTTGAATAAATGGAAAGACATAACTTAGAAAAACTAGTCTTTTTTTGTTAAAAGGTCAACTCCGTTTAAATTTACTCCCTCTGCATTTGCAATATCAATCAAAATCCCCATTTGTTATGGAGAAGGTGGTCAGGAACGTGACAAAATGATTCTAAATTTCACTTTCAAAAATAAGCAAGAACAGCTAGAAGAATTCTGAAAAAAATATTAAGAAGGAACATTGCCTTGCCAGATGTTAAAATGTAACATAAAATTGCTGAAATTAAAGCACTGTGGTGCTGGCTGAAAAGTAGATGGTTAAGAAACAAAATGTCCAGTCTCAGGCCCAACTATGTTTAGGGATTTAGCATATGAAAAAATCAGCATTTTTGAATCAGCAGGGAAAAATGTATTAGTGAATAAATGTCCAATCTGTAACCATTTGGGGAAAAATGTCTTTCCTACACGTGTTCTTTACATTATTTATAGCTGTTTAAAAAAGAAACCGTGAAAGTAACAGGAGAAATTATGGGCATATTTTAAACATGATACTAGGGTGGGAAGGCCTTTCTAAGCATGACACAAAAGACCAAAACAATAAAAAAACATCATTGATGAAGGTAACTGTATAAAAATTAAATACTTCTGAGTAGAATAAACACTCTGAGTTAGGAGACAAATGGCCAACAGGAAAAAGCATTTTCCATGTATGTGATTGATAGAGGCCTACTACCCTTAATATATAAAGATCTCTTACAAGTCAATAAGAATGTACACCCCAATAGAAAAATATGCAAAACCAAAAATACGGGCTACGTCAAACATACTTTGGTTGTTTAAGAAAATTAATGGGACACCAAGATCAGAAGAGGAGGGAGGAGAACTGACATTGAATTTGAGAAATAAAAGTTCAAAACAGAATTCTTACTAGTGGAATAATAAAATATTTTTGTTATAGTGCAAAGTATTTCAAACTTTACTACATTGTTTATAGAAATACCTGTACTGAATGTGAGTCTAATTGTCACTAAAGATCTTTTTAAATTAAACTTTTTTTTTTTTTTTTTTTTTTAAGACAGGCATGGTCGTGGCTCACACCTATAATCCCAGCACTTTGGGAGGCCAAGGTGGGAGGATCCCTTGAAGCTAGGAGTTTGAGACCAGCCTGGGCAACACAGTGAGGCCCTGTCTCTACAGAAAATAAAAAAATTAGCCTGGCATGTTGGTGCATGTCTGTAGTCCTAGCTACATGGGAGGCTGAACTAGGAGGATCACTTGAGCCCGGGAGTTGGAGGCTGCAGTGAGCTTTGATGGCGCCACTAAACTCTAGCCTGGGTGACAGAGTGAGACCTTGTTTTCAAAACAAAAACAAACTTTTTTTTTTTTAACTTAAGAGGGTATTTTTGGTTCACGTAACCGAAAAGTCAAGGGAATGTGCTAGCTTCAGACACAGCTGAATCCAAGGGAACAAACTTTGTCATCGAGATCCAGGTCTTCCCATCTCTTGGCTGTGCGGTTCTCTGCACCGACTTCATCTCTTGCTGGGACACTGGATGTGGTGGGCTCTGCGGGTTGGAGATTTTCATCTGATAGAACTTAGCAACCTCCATAAAAAGAGGTTCTCCTTCCCCACAGTTCAGTAAAAGCCCTGAGGTTGAGGATCACTGCACTGACTCGAATCATGTGACCATTTTTGCACCAATCACTGTGGTCAAAGAGATGCTTTCTGCTCACTGATCAGGTCTGGGTTACGTGTCCTTGCACAGAGCCCCAGGCTGGCTCTGGCATCTGAACCACATGGACTGAAAAAAGTGAAAGGTCATTCCAAGAGATATCGGGGAGATCTTGCAAAAAGATGGAATGGATTCTGGGCAGTGCATGTTTGATTTTGAGATAATTTTAGATTCATATGCAGTTGTAATAAATACTATATAGAAATCATTTACCCAGAGTTCCCCAATGGTAATATCTTACCGAATAATAGTACCATAGCATAACCAGGATATCGACGTTGATACAGTAAAGATACCATCTCCGTCCTCACAAGGGTCCCTCGTGTTCCTTTTATACCCATACCCGCGTGCCTTCTGTCTTTCCCCTTCTGAAACTCCTGAATGTCTCCAGTCTGTTCTGCATTTCTATACTTTTGTCATTTCAAGAACGTCGTATAAATGGAATCACGCAGTTTGTACCCTTTGGGGAATGGCTTTTTTCGCTCAGTGAGATTCTCTGGAGGCATCGAGGTTGTTGAGCATATGAATAGTGTGTGTTTTTATTGTTGAGTAGGATTCTGTGGTTTGGATGTACTGCAGTTTGTTCAACTATCTACCCTGAAGGACATCTGAGTTTTTTCCATTTCTTGGCTATTCGTCATGAAGCTGCTACAAATATTACTAGAAAGGTTTCTGTGTGAACGTAAATTTTCATTTCTCTGGGTTAAATGTCCAAGAGTAGAGGTGGGTTTAAATGAAGATGATTCCATCCCAAAGAACGTCTCCGCACTTTGGGAAGAGTTCTTCCGTAAAGGTATTCCTCTCTGACTTCCACTGAAGGTCTAATTATGAAGACTTAGTTAAGTAAGCAAAGAAAAAGTATTTGGTAGAGTCTCAGCAATAGTGAGGATGAAGAAACTCTTCAGTGGACCATCTTTGTGCTTTAATTTCCTTAATCATGTCTTAGTTTGATAAGCTAAGGCAAGTTCAAACAAAACGTCATGAAGCATGAATACACTTCTTTGGAGGTTTCAAGGTATGACAAATGCCAGCTGGATTATCTCAGAACTTCTGACTGCAGCCATTAATAGTTATGTGAATGCGTTTGAAATTTCTTTACTATATGCTGCTTCTAAATACAATAGGTTAAAAAATGATTAAAACAGGCCAAGCGCGGTGGCTCACGCCTGTAATCCTAGCACTCTGGGAGGCCGAGGCGGGCGGATCGTCCTGAGCTCAGGAGTTCGAGACCAGCCTGAGCAGGAGCGAGACCCTGTCTCTACCAAAAATAGAAAGAAATTAATTGGACAGTTAAAAATATATAGAGAAAAAATTAGCCGGGCATGGTGGCGCATGCCTGTAGTCCCAGCTACTCGGGAGGCTGAGATAGTAGGATTGCTCGAGCCCAGCAGTTTGAGGTTGCTGTGAGCTAGGCTGACGCCACGGCACTCGCCCCAGGCAAGAGAGTGAGACTCTGTCTCAAAAAAAAAAAAAAAAAAATGATTAAAGCAAAATCTCCCAGGAATGCTTTTAAGTAGACCTATGATGTAAGATTAGTTTTATATTTTAAAAATCTTTTGCCCTCCTTCAGTGTTTCTGCAGGAAAGAATGATTCATTTTTTTTTTCTAGAATTGAGAATAATTGAAGTCTCATAATGTTCTTGAGAAGCAATTTATTATAGTACATTATGTACCTTACTCTCCCACAGTTGAATCACACCGACATAGAATTTTAAAACACATCTGGTATTTGAGCAGAGCACGTTCCTAAAAAGACCTGGGTAAGCTCACTGACAAACTGCGTTTAGTATGCATCTACTCCCATAAAAACGATTTTATTATAGGATCTCACACCCACCAAAAACAGAGTAGAAAGTTGTAACAATGTCAGGGAACCTAAATGACACCCACAGCAGTATTATAATTTAATATTCATTGAGTGCCAACAATGAGATAGACGTTTCATAAAACACAGCAAGAGAGCTGGTTCCTGTCCTTAGACAACCACCCTGTATATCAAGCCAGGATGGAAGTCTTTTGTTTCTTTACAAAAACAAAGCACCAGAAATTGTCATTTGGGAATGGATAGAACGGTTAAACGAAAGCTCAAAATTTAAATTAACTGAAGCACCGTGCCCTATATATAGGTAGACAGTGAATAATTTTTTCATCGTTTGATCTGTGAATAGTTATGGACCATTTATTTAAACTTAAAATTTCACCAACCAGTCGCATCGTTTATTTTATAAAATTTGATAAACACTGCATGCAAAACTAGGTAGAAAAAGATAGGAAAGTGTGTGTTATTTGGGGCCACGGTGAATGTCCAATGGGCTGTACTGCAAGGGTGCAGCAGAAGTTATGAGGCTGCTTCGGCTGCAGGTAACAGAAAACAGATTAACGGTGGCTTGAATAGGGTTTGTCATGCCTTTGCCCCCACCCACGCAGAGTGAGAAGCATGAAAACAGACGGTGGCTGTCCTCGCCGCATTGCTCACGATGCTGTCAAAGATACAGGTGATTTCTACCTTTCTATTCTACCTTCCTACATGTGCTGGCTTCTCCCCTTTTGCGAGAGGCCCCGCAGTTTTGAGTATGGCCACCACGACACCAGGTAGCACATGCATTCAGGAAGAAGAGGGAAGGAAAGAGTCCAATCACACGTGTTCCTTTTATCAGGAAATATTACTCCTAGTTGTAAAGGGGGGTGGAAAAATGTCCACTTGGTCAGGGGAAAGAACATTGTGATTATTGCGATTATTGCCTTAGAGTGATCGTTAATTACCTCCCAGAGATGGGCACATCGCTGACCCACAGAGAGAAGTACTGACAGCAGAGACAGGGCAGATTAGTCATTGGTGGGCAGTTTATAGTCTTCCACGGAGAAGGAGAAAAATCGAGTTGGTAGCAAAGTCTTCAAGGCTGTTTTGGTAGGTTTAGGAGTTTAGGCTTCAGTAGCAAATAGGTAGCATTTGCGTTGGGTGTCACTGCGGTGAACCGTAGAATATTCCCAGGGTTTTAGACTGCATTGTGCTTATGAAAACTTTTATGGTATTCTAGTTTTATGTTCTAGAAAAAATGTTTGCCAAGTAGGCCTTACAAAGGCAGACTTTTGCAACCTATTTAGCAAAATAACCAGAAATAGCGGACCTATTTATCCACCAGAAGTCAGATATATCCTAGAGCAAGCAGCCTATATGTCTTCAAAATTCCATCAAGATTTGAGGTAGGAAGATAGACGCAGTCCCTACAACCTGGTGGTGTTGGGTGCCTCCAGCCCATGCTCTTAAAGGATTTGTGAACGCTCAGCCGACATACATATACTCGGTGCCTCACGTCCAAATATGGCATGAAGGTAGCAATGAGACGCTCTTGCAATGCTATCTGATCTCTTAGACACAGAATTTGCCTGCCTGTCTCACTGTGTCATGCTTAAAGTGTTCATTTAATTAACTCTCTCTCAAAATGTATTTAACTTATCATTAAAATACCAATAATACTTGGCCCAAGATGGCAGATATTAGGAGGGCTGAAACATAATATAAAATATTTTGCAAAAGAAAAATAGTTCTTTTAAGGAAAGTGCTACAAAGAAAGTCTCTTTGAGAGTTTAACCACGTATTTTCCTACTTAATGTGTACATGGATGGGCACGCATCACCGGTTTGGTGGTGAAGTTGCTTCTATCCTTTTTGGTATCGCTTGGTGCCATTAATAATTTTTAGTGATGATGTCCATCGGTTAAAGCTTTGACCATTCGGAGGTGTGTTTCCTTGTTGCTGATTTTAATTACTTTGTGATGCGTTCTAGATCTCTGTAAGAAATAGGGCCACCGCTAGTCTCATTTCGTAAAACCTGTAGTCCGTGGTGGTTTCCTTATTTACAAACAAAAGGACGCAGGGGGCGTGCACGGGGCCACTCGGAGGCAGGCTCAGGAAAGAAGGGGAGATCATTACGCATCGACTGGTCTCTGTGATGCCCTGCTCCTTTCCGGTGGGAAAGCATGAAAATGTGGTGACTCACAGAGACATGTTAAGCAGGAAGCCGTGTCCTGTGGCCAGTTCGCATCTAGAAGCAAAATTGTCTAACTGCTGCTAAGACAGATTTAATCAACAGGAACCAAGGCTTGAGGCAATGGCAGATAAACAGAGGGGCAAGTGCTGGAGATATTGTCATTAAAAACATCTGGTGATTTTTAACTGACCTTAGAGCCTGAAATACAAGCATTTTGTCAGGACTCCTAGTGTTGCTCTGCTAAAAACACTAGAAATTAAGAACTTTTTAGTTAGGGGTTAGTTAAGGCTGCGAAGGTCCAGGATGAACATTTTTGGAGCAGTCACACAAGGATCTACCTGTAACGATTATGGCTCTAGATGAATTCTGTTGGTTACCCCAAAATCTCTGCATAATTTCATCCGTAATAACTTTATTTCTTGCATTGAGATTTTTCTCCAGTATCATGTATTTTTTTGACCTTCTGTTTCTGTGGTATGCTGACCACTCACTTCAATTTTCTGTGGATTGCTAAAATTTTAAACATAGATGTGTTTTTATGACTCAGGGTGGCTGCAGTTGGGTGGTTAGATCCAAAGGAGAATAAAATCCCAGGTAGCGCCGTTAAGTGCTGTGGGGCAGGACCACGTAGAAGGTTCCTTCCTCCCTCCGCCCTTCCTTCCTTCCTCGATAGCTCGCATCTCCTCTTTGCGTAGGCATTTTTAGGAACTGTTTATGCCCCTGCAATCATACAACATTAGACAAAAGAAAAAACAGAAGATAGGAAGACTCACAGCTGTAAAGTTATTAATAAAACTTCCCACTTTTGACTCAATGAGCTTTCCAATACCAGGTGCTAGGTGACAAAGTAGAACAATACAACATTGTTTTAGTGACGTGTGTAGCTTCAGAAAATATTCAGTTGAATCACAGAATGTAATCTAGGCAATTAAGAATATTTTGTCTATGAAAGAACAACATTGACATGTGTTCTTTATCTCGTGACTGGTTTAATGGGTCTACCCAAAGAGGAGCTCTGTGACGATACTTCTGCTAAAAAGCTACCATGTTGTTTATAGCTGCATCAATTAAGCTACTGCTGTTTTGAAGAGCACTGGATTCTTTACGAAGGGCGTCGACCCAGTAGAATTACATAATAAACATAATAAATAATTTTAAATCACCTTCCCATGCAAGTAGGTCAATGTTCTCAAAGCCCCGCAAAAGGATCAGTGCTTACAGATGGAAGAGTCTTGGATTAGGATTTCATAACGCTGATGAATCTTCCACCTGGAGTAACAAATGTGAACTGTACACTCAGGGTAAAAATAACATCAGTTCTGAGATTCTCTAAGTTGCTTCACATGACATGTTCTAACTTATACTTTAAGCTTGTCTGCTTGCAAATATCTACTAAATAGCAAAGCTATATATAAATGAGCCCATTTATTTTGGATGACCGGTTACAAGAGTAATGCATACCATTTCCATCATCTTATATGTCTAATTTAGCTGGACTGAAACGATGTCACTTTTTTTATGATGGGATTAACTCTGCCAGTTGTGGAGGTGTAGGCACCCTGCAGCTCCCAGAGCCCTTAGAACTCGCTCCTATTTTGTGTGTCGGGGAGTTCAGACTTGGATTCACAGGAAAACAAACACCAGATCGAGTTTGCTTTAGATTATTATCTGCTAGCTAATGTGCTTGGAGATCTGGTAGAAAGGGTTGAGGGGTCATGCACGCAGAGGGGTCTGCTGTTTTGGCTGCAACAGGCAGCTTCTTGTTTTGTTGGGCTTGCTAAATCTCCTTACAGAAAACAGCCATGTCCTGTTTATCAGGTTTTTAAAAACTCCTTTTTCTCAGTGCTCTATAAAATGTACAGCTATTATTTTCCTGTGTGTGAACATGCCTTTTTTTCCAGCTTGGCAAACAAGGCAGCCTCCCTTCGAATGTAATCCAACCCCTTAAGGGCGAATATTCTGGTCATCATTTATGTGGGTAATTACAGGTATTCCTGCTGTAATTTATTAAATTATAGGAAGTTTAATTTTTCTTGGTTGTGAGTTTTGATCATAGAACGTTGCCTGACTAGTTCCAAGGCTTTGCTCTCAAATCTGTTGTAATATATTAATTTTTGACTTTGAATTAAAGCTCTGTTCTTTCCACCACCATGATGGGAGTGGAAGAGTTTAAACTTGAAAAAGGAATGAGGGTCCTTCAGGTAATTCTGATTTTTTTTTTTATTAAGTATTACAGGGGTACAAACATTTTTGGTTGCATGGATCACTTTTATAATGCTTGAGTCTGGTTATAAGGCAATTCTGATTTTAGTTTAGCTGAAGCATTTTGTTGTTGCTTTTATGTTCCCCCCGCCCCCCCAGCACACACACACTGGAGTTCAGTGACTAGCAGTTCACCATAGGTCTTAAAGTATTCATTGTGGTGGCCGGGCGCGGTGGCTCATGTCTGTAATCCTAGCACTCTGGGAGGCCGAGGCGGGCAGATCGTTTGAGCTCAGGAGTTCGAGACCAGCCTGAGCAAGAGCGAGACCCCGTCTCTACTAAAAATAGAAAGAAATTAATCGGACAACTAAAACTATATAGAAAATATTAGCCAGGCATGGTGGTGCACGCCTGTAGTCCCAGCTACTCGGGAGGCTGAGGCAGGAGGATCGCTTGAGCCCAGGAGTGTGAGGTTGCTGTGAGCTAGGCTGATACCACGGCACTCTAGCCCAGGCAAAAGAGTGAGACTCTGTCTCAAAAAAAAAAAAAAAAAAAAAAAAGTCATTGTGAGAATGAGGGTTAGGCTATTTATCCCTCCTTCCCCCATGTGCTAACTTATAAGCAAAAGGTTTTACCCAAACACCATTAAAATATAAATAAAGAAGTGGTACATGTTAATCATGCTTTGCTTCGGTAATAACACTTTTCTTTAACGATAGTAACTTCGTGTTTTCCTTCCCTTGAATAATTCACGCATTTTGTGGCCAGCACGTCTTCCCCATACAAGACAGTAAGATAAATCATTAGATGGTTTTAGAAAAGTCAACGTAAAATTAAACGTACTATTTGGAACAGAGTCGAGGTGCAGATTCTGCGTGTATTTAAATTTCCCACGTAAGGAGTAATAAGTCTTTGGCAGTAAGTTTTTCAAATGTAGTAAAACATGGCTTTTCCCCAGGGAGCAGAAGTAAAGAAATTCAAAACCCGTGCAGGTTTCACCGCGATTCTGGCATGACCAACTGCGATAAGGCGATATAGGATAAAGTTGACAAGAATAGTTTTTTTCCTAATTGAAAAAGAAGAAGAACACCTTTCTGGCACAAATATAAATGAGATGTTCTTATTTCCAGATTGACCCAAGGAAAGAGGAGAGAGGTTATTATTATTATTATTATTATTATTTTTAATAAATCTAAAATACCTTAAACAAGACCAGTCATTGAAGAAACAGAAATAGCATTTGCAGTCTCACTACCTAAACCTTCCCTGCAGAAGGCAAAGGGATGTGTAGAGTTATCAGGGCTGGTGATATCACGCAGCCTTCGTTTGAGGGGCTTCTGCCTTTCTCTTCCTCCATAAGCCCTTGTAGCTGATCTCTTCCAGCATATCGAAGCAAAATCTTCCATATCAATGTGTTTCCTTTCTCGTCTATTACTACTAAAGTAACTTATATAAGTTAATATATAATTAATATAATTTGTTATATTAAGATAATGTTAATTTTTAAAACAATAATGCATACCCAGTACAGAAAACTTACAAAGGCATAAAGAAGCAATAACCGTGGATAGTTATATATCTTTTATTTCTACAAATTAAGAGGACCTGGTGCCCATACACTGATCGGTGTCTCTCCCTTGGGATCCTGCCTGTCCCAGGAATCCGTTAGACATCCAGACCCCAGCAGGAAGAGCTCTGGGGTACGACCCACCTGCTGCCGTTACTTCCTTATATACCTCTGCAGCTCCAAAACCCGATCATCTCCTGTCCCACTACCCTTGGATTGTGCAGGAATGTCTTGCTTTTTGCTGCCCTCACGCCTGACATGAGCCCGTGGAGCGTTTCATTTCCAGTTTGCCCCTCATTGGAGTCCAAGGTTTACACCTGTTAGTGCCTAACTCCTTCATCCCCCCCGTACCAATTTTCTTTGAAAAGAGTCCTGCCCCCGAAAGTCTGGGGATCAGGTTGGTCTGCCATCTGCCCAGCATGGCCTAAAACCATGTCCATCTTCTCAATCCTGGGAAGTCCACTTTGCAGTGAGAGTTCTGTCCTCATCAGCCCTCAGAGTGCACCTGACTTTCTCAGGTGACTCATCCTCCACAGGTAACTCTCTGCTATTTGCTTTGCAAGTGAAAAGCAAAATATAGATGGAATCCTTAGTGTGACATCTTCTCTTTAAGCAAATAAAAACTGCCCAATATCATCCCTCCCCTAAAGGAATAACGACCAGGAATAATGACTGCTGCTTAAATGCAATTATTTCCTTTTAGTCTGTTTTTCTATGCACATTTGTAAATATGTATATCCTACAGACTGAATATACAGGTCCATCCAAAATTCACATGTTGAAACCCCAATCTCCAGTGTGATAGCATTTGGAGATGAGCAGGGCCTTTGGGAGGTCATTAGGTCACGAGGGAGGAGCCCTCTTGAATGGGGTTAGTGCTCTTATAAGAAGTGACAGGAAGAACCAGGGGTGGTGGCTCATGCCTGTAATCCTAGGCAGGAGGGTCGCCCGAGGCCGGGAGTTTGAGGTTGCAGTGAGCTGTGATGATGCCACTGCACCCTAGCTGGGGTGACAGAGTGAGACCCCCGTCTCAAAAAAAAAAAGGTGAGAGGAGATGATTTTTCTTCTCTCTCTCTGCTCTCCACCACGGGAGGACACAGCGAGAAGACTGTGCATCCGGAAGAGATCCCTTATCAGAATCTGACCACGCCAGCACACTGACCTGGGACTTCCAACCACCCAGTCTAACGTATTTTTGTTATAGCAGCTCAAACTAAGACAATAGAGCTTTATAACCGGGTATTTTTATGCAAGTGCCCTGAGTTAGGGCATCCAAGACAGAGGCAATCAAATGACCCTACCTAGCACGTCTTTGGTGTATAGAACTCAGATTCTGTCAGAGGACGGCTGGGCAGCCTATTTACACAGACGTCCCATGGGAACAGAGCGAGTTTCTTCTTAGGAAGAAACTGAGGCCTTAAGACACTTTACTTTTTAGTTTAAAAGTCATTAAAACCTGCAGGGTGGATGGCGGTACTGCTGGCCAAGTTCAGATGCCATTGCAGGTCTAAAGACATGCCCATGTGAGAAAGAATACTATAGGAGGGTGTGACTAAGTGAAACTAATAGATAGAAAAATGCATCAAGGCAAGTTTGGTCCTGGTTTTACGAAGAGCTTTACTTGGAACCTCTCTAAACCCTGTCATTTTGATAACCAGTTCGCCTAACAGACGTGGGCATATAAGCGAATGCAAAGAGTTGCAGCTTTGGGAGTTCGAGCCAGATTCGACACAGGTTATCTTACCTCACAGTTAGGAGCTCCTTTGCCTGGGGCACAGTCTGTGCTGGAAGTTCCGGCAAAGGCCAGAGTATGCTTCTCGGCTGGAGTCCATCTCTGCGGGTTACCTGGGCTCTAGTGGGAGCCACGGTGGCAAGCCCAGGTGCAAGGGGCGGGCAGATGGGACCCATTCGGCAGGCTCCTTCAGGTTGCATCAGACACGGACACCAAGTCTTCAGCATTGAACACGAAACAGCAACATGGAAGGTTCTGGAACAACCAGCATTGAGAGCAGTCATTAGGGAGACCTGTAGCCTAAGAGAGAACATTGAACTTTGCATGCATTGGCAAGATGAAAGCAATCAATATTGATACTTTGTGCGGAATGAGCACCGTGAGAATAGTTGGATATACTGGGGCAAAGAATTCAAAAATAGACTGTGAGACTTAGAGTTGTACTTTGAATTCTACTGCAGAGTGACACTGTCTGTATCTCAATACCAGTTACATATTGATACTCACGGGTCACACGCAAAATTTTATATCGTGGGTATCTCCCTAAATTACTAAAGGTTTTTCAGAATCATGAGTTCGAATAACTTTGCAATAGATGATACATTTGTATATTGAGGTGCTCAGTATGCAACAAATGAGAAAAACAGACATATTGTAGAATCTAGTCAGAGACCCAGGTTCAAATCTGGTTCTCTTCTTTGGGGCTGTGTGACTACGTGCAAATTATTTAAGCTTTCTGAGCCTCGATTTCTTCATCTGCAAAACAATGATAATCATATCTGCTTTACAGGATGCCTGTGATAATGAACATTAAAAAATCTAAGTAACAATAGGCAACTGATGCAAGGTAGCTATTGGAATGTTTTCTATGCTGGCAAATTATTTCTCCAAATTCTCATTTCAGCAGGGTTTAAATTATACCACTAATGAGGCAGTTAAATAAGGCACAGATTTTTTGATGATGATTTTTAAGAGTCCTTCCTGTTTTTTTTTTTTCTTTTTAGTGCCTAAAGGAAAAGAAGAACTGAAAATGAACTGCTCCTTTGACACCATCTTTCTCCAAATATCATTGCACAATTGTTGGTCCTCGACATCACACTGATTTAAAAGATACTATAGAAAGTGCAATATGTTAAAGCAAATATCTAAGTGAATAAATGGCTTTTACAACACGCAGAAGTCCATGTAGGTAACACCACAATGAAACATTGTATAAGGTAAATAATACTTGTTTCAATAATTTTGCCTTTTAAACATTTAAGTCTACACATAGAGTATTTCTTTTACTCTAGGTTTCCAAATTCAAAGTAGAGAAGGTAATTTGCTAGTTCACATCATGGAAAATGCTTGTCTCTTATCCAGAGTTTTTTGCTTGTTTCCAAGGACAAGTGAATTTAGTAATTGCAATACTGAATAGTACATATTTTTTATTGACTGAGACATATTAGTATTTGTTTCAAAATTTTACTTAATACATATTTTTCATTATATTGTTTCTCGACCTTTTGGCGAAGATCGAGTCTAGTATTGTTCATTATAAAAGTAATACGTTCCTGGTAGAAAACTTGGAAAATTCAGATAAATAAAACGAAAGAAATAAAATCATCCATAATCCCATCAGTCAGAGATAACAACTCCATGTATTTTTATCTTTTAAAAAAGCACTTATACCAATATATACACATATTTAAAGCAAAAACACAATCACATATTTGTAATTTACATCACAAATGTATTTCGAACATTTGACCACGTTGCTTAACGCTTTTTCATTTCACGTTTAATACCCACGCAGATTTCCACCGTATGAATAAACCACAGTTTATTTAACCAATCTTCTATCACTAACCATTTCACTAATTTCCACCCATCACAAATAATATTTTTACAAACATTTTTGTGACTTTTTGCACACAACTGTGATTTTGTTTAGCATGAAATCGTGGGTCACACATGTGATATGGGAAAATCTGGAAGGGTCTGATACATGTTACAGATCACCCTCCAAAAGAAAGTTACAGAATGATATTCCTTCCTCCAGTCCTTCCGTGAATATTCCCACAAATCCTCAACAGCGGTGATTATTATTTCTTTTACTAAATTGATAATAAAATGCACACAATTTTACATTTGTGCTTGTTTAATTATTTGTGCGATTGATGATATTTTATTGTATTTGCTTATCTATTGCTAATATGTAAAGGATCCCACACGGATGTTACAGTTTAGCACTGAATTTGGAGATAGTGTATGCCACTCGCATTCCCTACTTTTATAAGTCAAAACTTTCCTTTTTCCGGCCCCTCTTTGTATAATAGCATCTCATGGAACCCCTTCAGTAAAGTGGTCATATTTTATGTTACAAAGAACTGCAAATGGACTTGATTTGGAAGTTCAAACCATAGATCAAATCCATGGCCTGTGCTATTTAGAAAAAGGGTTGCTGAAACTCAAAACTTCATAAATCTACATCGCCTTGAATTATTCCTGTACCTTTCATCTGTAGATCTGGCGGGACTGAAAAATAGTAAATGTAAATATTATTATTTATCATTCGGAATCTGTGAATGGCGAATGTGAAGGGCCTTTACAGTCCTAGCTCACTGACTTAGTCAATTCACGGAGGAAAAAGTCCAGGTTTGGTGCAGCGGAAACATTTTAGACTCTGGGGTTAGAATCTGTGTCCAAATCCTGGTTCTGCCACTTATCAAATGTAGATAGAAGGGAAATGCAGTTCATCTCTTTGGGCTTTGGTTTTGCCATTTCTCAAACACGTTAATGTTAACTGGTTCATTGGACCATTGTGAGATCGGTTCCTCTCCTGTCCTTTGGAAGACCTGCTCAGGGTCACTTAACTGGTCAGTCGGACAGAGCAAACCAGAGGCCTGATCCCTTGAGTTTCCCTCTTGTGCTCTGTTTGCTAGATCATGGCTCCTTTTCTAGCCAAGGATGTTGAGACATGTCATATTAAGGCACATCATTGTAGTTAAAAATAGACTGGTAAGTACTGTTGTTTGAACCAATCTACTATCAACGCCGGTGGATTAACTATAGACCACCAGGTATATACTTGCAACGGAACAAGTTGGACTTATTACTAGATAAATGAAGGAGACCACACACTATGGGGAATGTGGAGTGTTTCAGTAAGAAGATGTTCGAAAGGATTACAGGATCTGGACTCGGGTGATTTGGGGCGAGGGTTTAAGGAATTAGCTTTCCTCTTGAATGGATGCTATCGGGAATTGGGGGTAAATCTATCATTGCTTATTTAAAAAATCTCATCTATAAGGCGGCAAAAATAAAGTGAAGCTAAAGCCAAACCTGAGAAAGAAGCAGTCACTCATGTGAGCCAGGATTTGAAGATGTTTGGGATTTTTGTGGTTGGCACAATGACCTTGTTTATGTGCTTAGACAAGACTGTGGAATGGTGGTGTTTTTCTCACTTTCTCTTGGTCGCTGTTGTTGGTGATTTGGAAGCTTGTTTGTGCCCAGCAGGGTAAGACCGAGGCCTGTTTGTAAACACTGGGCTAGCTCTTCCCAGCATGAAGGCCTGGCTGTAGGTGTCAGGCTGGTTTTTGGATGTCAGAAGCTGCTTTTATTTTTCTCTCTGCATCTCCTTTCTCTCTGGCCCACCTTTCTACCTACGAGGAACAACTTTCTACTCTGGAACAAAATTACGGCCAAAAAAGACATACACAGAAGTTTCCGGGGAACTTCCTAACAAAACTTGTACTTTTATGTGTTGTTAACCACCCTTTCTCCCTGTAAACCCTCTTTCTTCCTGTTACAGGATATAATCATCGAAGTCTTTCTGCAATTGTGAGGGCAAGTTCAAGGAGATCTCGGAGTCCCTGGCATCACCGATCTGCTGAGCTAGCCCACCACCGCCAGCTGTCATTATGGGAGAAAAATACTTCCCGATTTTTTTAAGCCCCTCTAGTCATGCTTTCTGTTTGTTACCTGTAGCTGAAAGCACCCCCAAAACATTGGTATCTGTGTTCCTAATTTACTAAACTAGACACTCTTCTGGCAGCCAGATTTTTATAACGGCTCAGAGCATATTGCATTTGGAAATGCGGCTTTGTCACTATGACTTCATTCAGATGCAATTGCTTTCTTGGTTTCAGAATCCCGTGTAAAAAATAAAGTTTTAAAGGACACAGGGAGCATTGTAGAGGGGAAGGGCATGCCGCTAACCCTCGCTTGGGTGAGGCAAAGACATAAAATGTAACCACAATGTTTGTACCCTCATAATACCCTGAAATAAAAAAAAATAAAGTTAGACATTTTACTGACCTGAAAAACAAACAAACAAACAAAAAATGACAGTCTCAACTGACCACCCCGTTGCTGGGTTTCACCGCCCATTGCATTCTGCAAACCTCTGCTAAATTAAATTTCCTCTTGTAAAGATACAGTGGCATTCCTCTTTTTATTATTCTTATTAGCGTCCCACAGATAAGAAATAAAACTCCTTAGCATTGAATTCAAGACCTCCTCTGGGATCTAACTTTGGGTCCTATAAAAAAAAAAATAAATAAAGCTTTAGAAACCTTCCAGATTAAGTTCCACAGAAAGAAGTGTGGGCATATTTGTAGCCTTGATTATTCGAAGGGTGGATACAGCTGTAAACCTAATTGCTGGATAATTGTGACTTCACCGTTGCAATTTGTTGGGTCCCTATTCCCATTGTGATTTGTTAAGCTTAACAATGTATTGTGGTTGGTTTTAACGATCATTGACTTAGAGATGAAAAGGACTCTTGTCCTCCTAGGAGATAATTCCCTAGTTACACTGTGCCACAGCGGTGAGCAAGTTAGACCCCATCATACAGAATCAATGCCCACTGGAAAACCGAATGTGTTAGGAGGAAAGGATGAGGACAATAGCTAATTACTATTAATATTCAGCGTGCAGGGAAACTAAACCACAGGGCCAGTAGGAATCCAATGCCTGCTAGATGCTAGACAAGAGCTCTTAATAACAAAAGATAAGTGAATAGGTTCGGGAGACTTCATATATTGACACCTGGGATTTGTACACTGAAAATTACGAGCCTGTGGTCAGAATAAATTTTATTCTGGTCAAAATAAATTGTTCTCTCTCCAGCAACTGGTAATAATTCTACAAGTGACTCTTTTTAATCTCCTTTTGCACCTTACACATAATAGGTACAAACTAATTGTTGTTCAAGAAATGCTTCAAAATATATTAAAATTGGGCTCTAAAGACTGGTTTAACTTCTGCAATAGTGATAGTAATAATTTATAAAAATATTCTGCATAAGCAGTAAATTATTTAGCAAATCACAATTCATATATAACAGACATATTATTGTGTAAAATATATTAATGTTCACTGTGGTTAACATGAAATATCCAGATGCAGGGAAATTTAACAATTTATGGGGAAGATTCTCGTCCACTTAATTAAACAGGATGTGAGTCTCGCGTGGAGTCCTTGACGATGAAAATGTATCGGTGTGTGAGACAGACCAGTGTCTCTCTTTTTCAAGAAAGACCTAACAGCAAATTATAACAACATAGTTTCACAATATGATGTTAGTATCTTACACTTGAAATGTTTATAAAACCGATTTTTCCTCCATTTCTTATAGGCATATGAAACAAGTCCACCCCAAAGAAGTGATCCGTATAAACCAAAGCCATCGGTGGGTTATTTGTTGCAAGTCTATGTTGAAATTACAGATACTGTACACTTTCACATGGTTTTAGTAAATTGCACAGACTTTGTGAATGAGAAACATGAAGAGTCCTGGTATTAAATTCACATTCAGTGTGGGGCGTGCTCTTTAAAATGGATAGGAGATCCATGCTGGAAAACATATTCCAAAAAAAATAAAATAAAATGTTAGAAGCTTGTCCATTTTTTCTATTTTTGGATTTCTTTTTTATGGTGCTATCAATCTACCTGCAGAATTAAGTTCTGGCAAATATGTATTTTGATGAACTTATTTTGAGAGAATGAATAAAAGAGAACTCTCAACCTTTATTTAAAAGTAAATCGATTAAGAACTCTCTGAAGCTGTTAGCACCATAAGGAAGGCAGGGAAAGAATAAACACTAAATTGCATGTATGAACTCTGCCGTGAGAAATAGAGAAGGGGTGCTAGAAGAAAGCGCTTACTTATTTCTGTGGAGTGATGTTTGAGATACCTCTTAAGGGAGAAGGAGGAGTTTTCCGGATAGACGAGGGGTTGGGAGGGCAGCACTGTGGCCAGGGACGCTCCTAAAAATTGCCTTGCCATACTCTGGAGTCTTAGAAGTTTAATGAGTTCCTTATATTAAGAGCCTGAAGGCTTTTTTATTTTCCCCGACAGACATGCCCAGAGATGCAGGTTACACAGGTCATTAGGGTTAGATCGTGCAGTGGACGGCATGCGAGAGAGATCAGGCTGTGTCTTGCGGTCACTGTACCCTAAGCTCCATCCAAGTGGGAATTGTGTCTGCCCCGCTCAGTTTGACACTCCTGACGGATGCGAGAGTATCTCACACATGTGTATTTATTAAGTGAGTGAAGAGCCACCAAAGAAATCTGAGAAAAGGAATAACCAATGAAGACTTACATTTTAGGAATATCTATAATATACGGACAAGGAAGAGAAGGGTGTATTAGTTTTCTATTGCTGCTGTAATAATTACCACAAACTTAAAATGACACAAATTTATTACAGCTAGTTAGGTCTGATGTCCAGCATGAGTCTCGCTGGACTCAGATCAAGGCATTGTCAGGGCAGCATTGCTTTCTGAAGCTGTATGGGACAGTCCCTTTCCTGGCCCTTCCCAGCTTCTAGCGGCTGCCGACCTTCCTTGGCCCACGGCCCTTTCTGCCCCTTTCTCCAGCCGCACTATACCTCTCTGACCATTCTCCCAGCTTCCCCTGTCTCTGACCATAGTCCAGAACTGCTCTCCAAGTCTAAGGGCTCATGGGATTAGATCGAGGCCACCTGAATAATCCAGGATACTCTCCCCACGTCAAGGTCCTTAACATTAATTGCATCTGCAAAAGTCCCTCTATCCATGTACCATAGTCACAGGGTCCGGGACACGGAATGTAGAACCTCTGGGACTCTACCTATCTCAAGGGGCCTGAAGGATACTCCACAGAGGGGACTAGGAAGAAAAAGGTCGTGATAGAAATAAAGCTAAGTCACCAAACTGTCCTGCTGTCCTCTCTGGCAGAGAGGTAGACTATATTTTGTGCCTTCTTTGCACAACTTTGCACAACTTCTTTGTTAGTTGTGACCAATATGACTAAGTTCTGGCCATGGGGAGTTATTTACGCCTTCTCCATGCAGTCCTCCAGGCTCTCTCTTTCCTTTCATCTACTGGTTGAATATAGAGGGATCTGGCAGAGTGCTCAGAGGCACTGAGGGATAGCAGAGTCTCTTACTAGAAGCAGCCAGGTCCCTATGTGGGGCAAAGATCCCAATCGAAGGAGATTGCATCGTAATTTGCATGGTGGCCTTTTTTTGTGTGTTAAGCCACTACAATTTGGAAAGTATTTGCTACAGCAGATGTTCTCTACTGACATGAAAATTTGTACCTAGCACTGGGGTGCTGATATAATAACAAAAAAACACAAAACATGTGCATTGACTTAGGTGTTTGGCCAGTGGGCAGCAAGGACACTCATGTTAGGCACTGGAAATACTGTATGTTATAAAGGGGAAAATTTTTTGGATAAGCTATTTTCTGGAATAATTCGGAAGGCAGGCTTTATACCTAAAGATCTTACAGTTCAAGAGACAGAGATTCTTAACTGTGGCAGCATATAGAAATCACCTGGGGAATTTTTAAAAACTATCCATGCTCAGAGACCCCTCGTAGAGATGGTGATTTAATTGCTCTTTGTGTACGTTTTGGGGGAAGTAGGCGTTAGTGTTGTTTAACAGTTTTCCTGGTGATTCTAATGCGTAGCTGGGATTGAGAAGCAAAGCTCTCAGGCAGGGATTAGTGAAATTTTTCTGGAAAGGGCCGGATAGTAAAATTTTTTTTTTTTTTTTTTTTTTTTGAGACAGAGTCTTGCTCTGTGGCCCGGGCTAGAGTGCCGTGGCATCAGCCTCACTTTCAGCAACCTCAGACTCCTGGGCTGAAGTGATCCTCCTGCCTCAGCCTCCCGAGTAGCTGGGACCACAGGCATACGCCACCATACCCAGCTAATTTTTTCTATATATTTCTAGTTGTTTACCTAATTTCTTTCTATTTTTAGTAGAGACGGGGTCTTGCTCTTGCCCAGGCTGGTCTCGAACTCCTGACCTCTAGTGATCCTCCCGCCTCGGCCTCCCAGAGTGCTAGGATTATAGGCCTGAGCCATCGCCCGGCCCTAGATAGTAAATGTCTTAGGCTTTGGCTTTGGGAGTAACACTATCTCTGTTACAGTTATTCAACTCTCCTATTATGACATGAAAACGACTATGACAACATACAAGCAAATGGTTGTGCCTTTGTTCCAATAAAACTTTACAAACCAGTGAGCCGGTTCTCACCTGCAGGCCATATTTTTCTGAGCCCTTCTCTAGGATGGTGATTCTCAAACTTTTTATTTTCAGGGTTCCTTTACCCTTTTAAAAACTATTGTGGATCACAGAAAACCTTTGTGTATAGGTTATATCCAGCAAGAATTACCATACTAAAATTAAAACAAATTTAAAAATATTAATGAGTTGAAAATAATAAATCAATTATGTTAACCTAAGTAACGTATTTTTAAAAATTGACATATAAGGCCGGGCGCAGTGGCTCACGCCTGTAATCCTAGCACTCTGGGAGGCCGAGGTGGGCGGATTGTTTGAACTCAGGAGTTCAAGACCAGCCTGAGCAAGAGCGAGACCCTGTCTCTACTAAAAATAGAAAGAAATTAATCGGACAACTAAAAATATTTAGAAAAAAAATTAGCCGGGCATGGTGGCGCGTGCCTGTAGTCCCAGCTACTCGGGAGGCTGAGGCAGGAGGATCGCTTGAGCCCAGGAGTTCCAGGTTGCTGTGAGCTAGGCTGACGCCACAGCACTCTAGCCCGGGCAACAAAAGCGAGACTCTGTCTCAAAAAAAAAAAAAAAAAAAAAGAAAAAAAATTGACATATAATAATATTTACGGGGCACATACAGATGTTTTGCTACACGGAAAGTGTAGTGATCAGATCAGTGTGATCAGCATATCCATCATCTCAAACATTTATCATTTCTTTGTGTTGGGAACATTCGATGCCCTCCTTCTGGCTATTTGAAACTATTAATATACATCATTGTGAACTACAGTCATTCTATAGTGGTGGAGACCCCCAGAACTTATTCCTTCTATCTAGTTTAAATTCTGTATCCTTTAACAAATCTCTCCCTGTCTTCCCCCCTCCCCCTAGTCTTCCCAGCATCTAGTATCCTCTGTTCCACTTTTTACTTCTATGAGATCAACCTTTTTTTAGCTTCCACATGAGTGAGAACAGGTGGTGTTTAACTTTCTGTTCCTGGCTTGTTTCACTTAACATAATATCCTCCAGTTCTATCCATGTTGCTACAAATGACAGGATTTCATGCTTTTTTATGGCTGAATAGTATTCCGTTGTGTCTATGTGCTACTTTCTTTATCCATTCCTTTGTTGTTGGACACCTGTACTGATTCCCTATCTTGGTTACTGTGACTAGCACTGCAGTAAACACGGGAATGCAGATGTCTCTTGGATATACTGATTTCCTGTTTTTCTTAGATAAACGCCCCGCAGTGGGATTGCTGAATCATATGGTAGTTCTATCTGTAGGTTTTTGAAGAACCTCCGTACTATTCTCTACAGAGGCTGTACTTGTTTACATTCCTACCATCAGTGCACGTGAGTTCCCTTTTCTCTGCAAATAACGTATTTTCATGATAGTTGTATTTGCAAAAAAATTAGTAACAAGAATGATATTGTTTTACATTTTTGCAAAACTTTGTATCATCCGGCTTAATAGGCGACACCTAGATTCTCATTTTCTTCTTCATTCACTTTGCTGTGATATGTTGAAATAAATGAATACAATCTGGCCCCACGCAGATGTGTAGGTATTTCTTGTTAGAAGACCAATATCCCTTCTTTCGAAGAGTATTTCAATAGTCTTTTCAGATAATTGTGGATATTCTTTGATACTATGTCACAACTCAACAGGTGATAATTTTTTAAGAGTAATGCAATGTAGAATCTGAAACCATACCAATGAGCTTCGCATACTCTATTACATGAAAATCCATTGGCTTCCTTACACATTAAATGGATCTTTTACCTAAGCATGATTTTGTAATATCTCGCATTAATTATTTGGAAAATATCACTTCACTGAGTCATGCCATTGGCACATTTCATCATATAATATTTGAAAGAATCACATTTGTTAATATCATCACTGATCTCCTCAAAAAACTCTTTAAGTGTTCAGAAGCTGTCAAGCTCCTTGGTGGTGGATACAAGTTATCCAAGAATTCTAATTCTCACTTGAAAGCTGGAATTTTATCACTGGCAACAAATACTGTCAGGTTGTTTTCCTTCCAGTGACAGGCTCGCTTCATTTATTTTCAAGAACATGACTGCCAAATACCCAAGCATGAATAACCATATTTTGTTTATCGCTTGTTCTTTCAAGTAAAAATGGTCTCCATGAAAAAGAGATGAGTTTAGTTTGCAACTCAAACAATTTGCACATTGCTTTTCCTCCAGACATCCATTGTACTGGAGTAGGCTGAAGTGCTTTACGGATTCTTTCCTTCTGGTCCCGTAGAATAGTTAAAAGATTTGTGTGAGATTTAATAAAACGAATGATTTTTACTGTTTCATAAGGGCGTTTGTAAGTGAAACTTTTTTTTTGAACTCTGAGATTATGGCAATGAAAATGACACAGTGTACAATGATATCATACAATGAGATGACACATGATATAATTTGGTAATTTTTCCTGGATTTGTGCGAAAGTACCAACAGTTTTACCCACCATTGGTGCAAATGTCAACACGATGAAAAAGGCAGATACCTGTTAGTATTATCATGAAAATAATTGGACCTCACGAATCCACTAGAAGTGTCTTTGGGATTTCCAGGGTTTTATAGAACATTCTTTGAGAACTACTGCTTTAGGGGATGTGTTTTTAAAGAATCAGAGTGTTAGTGTGTGAGAGATCTTTTTTTTTTTTTTGAGACAAGGCCTTGCTCTGTTGCCCAGGCTAGAGTGCAGCGGCATCATGATAGCTCATTGCAACCTCTAACTCCTGGGCTCAAGCGATCCTCCTGCCTCAGCCTCCCGAGTAGCCGGGACTATAGACATGTGCCACCACGCCTGGCTAATTTTTTTTTTATTTTTCATAGAGACGAGGTCTCACTATGTTACCCTGGCTGGTCTTGAATTCCTGGCCTCAAGTCGTGCAGAGGATACCCCGATGAAGGGAGGAGAAACCCCTGAATTCGCGAAGTGGGTTCTTGGCTTCATGCTGGAAAGAATTCGAGAGAGACAGACAGACAACAGACAACCCCACAGACATTGCCCCAAGAAGGGGCAATGGTAACATTTTTAAATGTTCAAAAACCTCGTTAGAAAATAGCCTTAAGTGACCAGCATTGCCTTGAGGTCAGGCCATAAAAGGTTAATCATAAACTGCTTTCATAGATGGGTGAGCACAGTTTGTAAGGCATCCGGCTTAGTAATTCATCCGTCCTCGAGTGGCCCCCGCTGGAAGCTTGCCAATGACCTCCTTCTGCGGGGGGGTCAGAGTCTGGATTTGGCCACAACGGCTGCACTTAGGCTCCCCTGACCTTCCTTTTCTGCCTCATTCCTACGTTAAACTGATCTTCCCACCTGGGCCTCTCAAAGTGCTAGGATCATAGGTGTGCTCCGCTACATCCGGCAGGGACGGAATAGCTCCTACTGGCTTCCTTTGCTAAGGTGTTTCGAGGAAGAGATGAGCTCAGAAAGAACTGGCCAGTTTTCAAGCCAGATAGAAAATGATAGAATCCAAAGAGTTGGAGTACAAAATAGTGGAAATTCAACTGCTTCCAGATCCCAAGTAGGGGCCACCAAGTCCCAGTAAGACTTTAGTTGAACAACACGATTTGGTTTTATGGCGAAGATCAGATCAAGGGAGGGCGAGAGAGGGGGGTGGAAAACAGAAAGGCCTGAGAATTATACAGGGGCTCAGAGGCAACAGAAGCCAACCAAGGTTTTGAAGAACTTGTATTGTCAAGAAATCCAAAATACCAGATTAAAACACCTTGGGTTGTTTGAGCTATAAAATCACCTTTTTGCTTTCAAACTTTTGGTTATACTCATTTCAGCCGTGGCCACAGGGAATCATTGAACAATAAGGACTCCCACAGGGAAGGGCCTCCCTGAGGAGGAAAAAGACAAAGGAATTACTTGCAGAGAGCAGAATTAAAGTTTACTCAAGTAACTTACCCTGTCTGCAGGGTAGCGGACTTCAAAGCCCTGCCGCACAGGATTTCAGGATTGCTGCCCACTAGCGAACACCGTCTGTCTCAGGATTCCTTTTTGGAATGGGAGTCTCTGCTCCAGCTTTGTGCACAGAGCAAGCCCATAGCCAAACTCCAACCTCCCTCTTCTCACCTGCTTGCCTGATATACGTCTGGCGGGGGCTTCCCAGCCACCAGGAGGTGGTGTGGCCACCGGACAGAAGAAACCTGATTCCATGAACCAAGCAGATCCTGTCTGACAACCTGCGCTGGATTAAGACAGGAGCAAGGAATAAATCTGTATCGTGCTAACCTGCTGAGATGTTTGTTGCAACACTTGTTGCAAATGTCCGTTAGTTATTACAACACTTAGACAGCTCTGAATAGTACAGAGGCTATTCCGTTGATCTACACATGAGGAATTCAACTAAGGCGATTGCAGAAAGAAGAAGAAATACACATTTTAGAGGTAGAACCGATAACCTGTCACAGACAGGTGGGACATGAGAGCAGAATGAGGGAGAGCAAGGAGTCTGGAATGTTCTAGCTCTTTAACTCGGGTTGAAGTGGGTGGAGTTTTGGGTGGCCTCTGGAACAGTCCAGAACAGCCCAGGGATGTCCAACGGGCAGGAGCAACATGCAGGCTAAGAGCTGGGGACAGAGGGGTGAGGAGGAGGCATATATAGGGTAATCATCGGCTTACAGGTGAGGGGTGAAGCCACGGGGAAGGAGGACAGCTGGATGTGATTTGCTGGAGAGAGAGTTCAAAGGGAAAAGAGCACAGAGGTCATTTAGCTAACAGCAGAGAAAGTGGAGTTTGCAAAAAAGTGAAAATGAACACCCAGAAAGGAACAAAAAAGGCAGAAAAGTGTAGATCACAGAAATCAAATGAGAAAACATTTGAAGAACCGCAAAACGGTAAAGAATCAAATATTGCAAAGGGGCCGGATATGGTTAAGAGCTAAATATTGACGAGATTTTAAAATTAAGAGAGTATGGGTGACCTTCACGAAGATCATTTCAATGGAGCATTGATGTCAAATTCAGATCCCTGTGTAATCAGTGTCTTTTAATTTTACAGATGAAAAAGACAGACTGAGAAGTATTAAATCTTGATCACGGTCAACAGCAAATCCTGGAGCTTGGCTTTGAATTCTTGCCTATCCGAAACCACAACCCATGGCCTTCTGCTCTGTAAACCTGAATCTGAAAAGCTTGTTTAATTTAACTAAGGGCCAATTCAGATATTTCGATTATAATGTTGCTAAGGCAGGGTAAAATAGAAGCCTCACTGAAATTACAGAATATTTATTTTCAGAGAGCAAGGTACAGAGGGGCGACTAATGTTCTATCATATTTGCTGAGAGAACATTCTCTCTTTCCCTCCTTCCTCTTCTTTCCCTTTTAAACTGATCGCATGAATACGGGCGACCAGGAATTTAGTTTTATTTAATATGAATGGATTAAATTTTATACTATGAATATGAAGAACTACTATTTAACTGGATTGGGAAGAAAGTTTGTAAGAGCTTTTGGCCACAACTATCTGAACTTTATCGGTATCCTATTTTTAAAAATGGGGTTATTTTGGTTTTAGAACACAGGATGTATCAATCTTCCTCTACAACTTATTCCTAAAACTATAATGTTTAAGTTGACAGAAGGTTTTCCCCTCTTATAAAACTTAATTGGCAAGATCAAAGGCTGCAAGAGCGTAATAGCTCTCTTCGCATTGACCAGATACGTTATTTGCAATTCCGTATTTAAAGCATAAAACCAAAGCCAAAAACAGAACCAAATGTTTTTAGATTTATCTTATTTTTTTCTGTAAGAAACATAAAGGTTTATGTTACCTTCAATGCTGTCATGCAGCACTGTTTAAAAATAAGCATCTTATTATCAAATTAAATGAAAGACACGTAGAAACCCGAACAAGCATTTAGTCTTGTGAGCAAGGTGTCTGCAAATCTTGTGTGGGAAATTTTGTACGAAATGAAGGAAAGCAATTAGCACCATTTAAATCCATTATTCATTAAATTTTACCATTTTTATACAAAGGAAACTTTTTTGGTATGTACTGATTTCCTAATCTGGAATGCCAGCTAAAATATTTTCATTTAGATATGTTATTTTCAGTAGTAAAGGGCCTTCCAATTTGGGACTCAGCACATAGAATTCAGAGTATACATAAAGTCAAGATACCTAGAGTCAGCATTATTCAACATAAACCTTGACACTGTCCTATTTCAGTTGCAATTTTTGATAGCATAACTCAGTGTCATTTTTCCCCTTTGCATTTCTATAGCAACTATTTCTGTGGAAGTTATGTGTTTGGCTGAAATTCTCCAGTAGAATAGAAAAGCATCATTTGTAATTTTTATTTAAAGGCTGTATTGTGGTGATGAGAAATTGAGAAATGTCTTGCCTTATAGGCATAAAATTTTTAAAAAGCTCTGTACCTCTGTATCTGTACACAAATATTTACCTGTCCAATTTTATAGACAGTAAGCACCATCTCATTACTCATATTCTTTTAAAACAGGGTAGCAGATCATAGATAATCTCCTTTTAAAAATTAGTTGAGAGAAAACAATTTAAAAAGAAAGAAGAAACACCTAGCTCCATCCCGAAAGACCTGTTATTTTTAAGTTGCATGTGTAGATTTTTGTAAAAGATAAATAGAGAAATGTATCCGTCATGTACCAATTACACAGTACACAACAGAGTAATGTGATCTGTTCTACATTCTAAGAGATACTACTTTGTAATGCACACTGCCACATAGAAAATTTAAAGAAAACAAAAAAAGTTTGTGGGGGGAAAACCCCCCAAAATTCTATTTTTGTTTTCAAGTTTATGTCTATAGCAATTTTAAAACATTTTGTTTGGTTGTTCTCATCAATAACAATGCTATCAATTAATTTGGAAGATCCAAAGCCTTCTGCTTATGGAGTTGAGTATCTGAAGAGGTACTGATGTCTGGTGGATATTTTTCAGAATCTGTTATATGCTGGAAGGACAGTGTCTCAACTTCTGAATCTCAGGACTGTAACACATTTACAGAGACAATGAAAATAGAAAACTCACACACTGATTTTAAGTCATATTTTCTGAAATTATAAAATAATAGGCATGTTTATATACAGATGAAAAAATGCTAAAACTTTGGTTTTTAAAATTAGAATCGTGGCTGTCTTTCACGGTCATTAGTTATAAACAGTAAAGTCAAATTAAACAAATATTTAGTAATTTCATGATGCTGGTTATATTCGTTCATTTATTGAACAAATATCAATTATTTACTTTGCGACAAGGTGCTATACCTGTACCCCTGGGTGCATAATAATCGGTTAGCCACTCGACACTTTCTGAAACTTCAGGACCGGTTCTTACGGGCACTGTGAAGAACCACTTGGCACACAAACTGAGCAAAACAACAGAAAAAAGCAAACAAAACAAAAACTCTATATCAGTGAATTACAAAAACTGCTATTTAACTAGGTTGGGACCAAAGGTTGTAAGAACTCTTGGCCACAGTTATCTGAAAAGAACCCAAAATGTCAAGCTGACCTCTTCATAGTGACCGGGTAGATAGCAAGGTTCAGTGGTTTGTTCCTAGGATACTTGTTCAAACATTTGGACATTTGTTCAATATTTAGCTAGAACCTTTTCTTCTAATGTGGTTTAGAAAAGTGTGTAAAGTTTGACTTGCTACAGAACACTTATGATTCTGTTTTTATCATATCGAACAAATAAAAACAGTGCATATTTTAAACGTAGTCCCTTCAGCTCATACGGGGCTAAAGTAGCATGACTATAGTTATACAGGAGCCATCGTTGACAGCAAGAACTCCGCGCTGTGAATTCAGAACGGGAGAGACAGAAAATAAACAATATTGTGACAGTCTGTGATGTACTTTGTGAAAGAAGGAAATAACTTTCTTCAACGGTAGTGACTGGGGCTGGAGCAGAGGCAGGGAAGAGGCTGAGCAGGACCTCAGTGAGGGATGTAATTTATAAACTGAGATCTGAAGGGTGAGGGTTATGGGAAGAGGCAGAAAGAGGATCTTCCAGGTAAAGAGAAGAGAAAGTGTAGCAATATGAAGTGAAACCAAAGCTGGGCACGGTGGCTCACGCCTGTAATCCTGGCACTCTGGGAGGCCGAGGCAGGAGGATCGCTGGAGGTCAGGAGTTCGAGACCAGCCTGAGCAAGAGCGAGACCCCGTCTCTACTAAAAATAGAAAGAAATTAATCGGACAACTAAAAATACATAAATAAAAAAATTAGCTGGGCACAGTGGCACATGCCTGTAGTCCCAGCTACTCGGGAGGCTGAGGCAGGAGGATCGCTTGAGCCCAGGAGTTTGAGGTTGCTGTGAGCTAGGCTGACGCCACAGCACTCTAGCCTGGGTGACAGAGCGAGACTCTCTCTCAAAAAAAAAAAAAAAAAAATAGAAAATAAAAAAGAAGTGAAAACATGAAAGCACCATGTTGGTTAGGAAAAGGAAGGCGGATAGCTTAAACTCCCCTAGAAAGGATCTTTCTGACATAAATTATTCCCTCTCATGGAGAGTACTCTGGTATCCGAAAGGATAGCCTGGGTCAGGCTGCAGTGACCAACCATCCCCAACCCCAAACGTTCTGAACAACCAGGTTTATTTCTCACCCACTGTACACGTCCACCGTGGGTCGGCCGGTGCTCTGCGCTGCCTCCTGTCTCCCGGACCCGAGAGGACTGAGCAGTCGCTATTTGGAGCTCAGTGATTTTGGTGACAGAGCAAAAAGGAACAGCACGGCAAATTGTGAGCGGGCCCTTAAAGGTTCCACCCACGTCCCGTCCACTTGCACCTCATTGGCCAAAGCAGTGACTTATCTCCAGGCAGCCAGGCAGTGTCACCCCCCAGGGTGCCTTCAAGAGGAGTCGAACCGGAAATATCGATGAGCGACAGTGATATCTCCTGGAGGAGGTCTGTGATCAACCTGGAATTTCGTGTGTGTGTGTGTGTGTGTGTGTGTGTGTGTGTTTGTGTGTGTGTGTGTGTTGGTATCTGTGTCTCCAGGGAGAAGACCCATTGCTTTAATCAGATTTTCAAGGAATCCGTGACATAACGACGACAAAAAACCACCGGACCGGTTGAAAACTCTCATGTAAACAGATAATTGCTATACGAGGCAATTTGCAGGATGAGCGAGAGGCTGAAATGATTAAAGAATTGTGTTTCTGTGTGTGTGTGTGCACGCTCACAGCGATTAGGAAAAAGTTGAATAAATGCGTAGATCGAAAGGTAGAAGCCAAAGTGCAGAGAGTGATGGTTTAAAGACACCACACCGTGAGGGGAAAGGAGAGAGGCAATGAGGTGCCCGGAGATGCCCGCGGAGATGGGTCCAGTGCTCTGCAGAAATGCTCACTTTGGGGACCAGAAGAGACCACTCTGCTGCCACTTGGGAGAAAGGGAGGGAGAAGGCAGGTGTCCCCGTGGGTCAGTCTGCAAATGGAGGGGAAGGACAGCAGCTCTACTCTGTCCGTGACAAGATTAGCAAGGTCATCTGCTTGGAATGAAGGGATTGCAGAGCATGTTAACAGCCTGGAACAGCTGTCGGGGAAATCCGAAACGGAGCCGGCCGGGGACAAATGAAAAGACCGCCAGGAGCGCAGAGGACCCGCCGATGTTGGAGGACACAGATTTGTCTGAGCGCCAGTAAATGGAATTATGTGGTTTTTTTCCACCCGTGCTCAGCTGCTTGGAAGCAGGAGCTGAGGAAGTTAATGATTGGACGGATCCGGGGCCGGGGATTCGCAGGGCAGGGCAGCGACGTGTTTTGCTGATAATTTGAAGATCAAGAGTCTCCGAACAGGCAGAAAGAACTAATTTTGCCTTCAATTTTAAAAGTCGGTCAATAGTGGTGAAAAGAAGCTATGTAGCTGTCAACCATAGTCATCCTCTGTGAGTTGACATCTTTGCTCCCTATATGAGTGTGGGGGGGCGGGGTTCTGTGGCCGGCACATGCTACGGCGCAGGCTTCAGAAATCAGAAGGAAAGGTGAGTGTCAGCGGGCAGGTGAGACGTGCTCTTTATTGTCTGGGGGATACAGCGTCTGAGAGAGCACGGCTGAGAACACGGCAAACGCTTATACATGGCTCTGGGCAACAGTGGCAACACACCACGGGAAAGCGTGATCACACGGGTTCACACGGGAGATAACGCCTTGGTTACATGAATGTGCTGACTCACATCTCCCTGGAAGGCTGGCTGGCCAGGAGGGCTGGGCTGGAAAAAACACTGCAGCAGTCGTCTCAGTTTGGCCTAAGAAACCTGTTGCCTATACAAATGCATTTTCTCTTACATTCCACCCCCCAGGCAACAGGTTTCACTGCCGGCACACGGGCCCACAGGGAGGCCCCCTGGGCACAAAGGCCACAACGACGATACAGGAACAACATGGTATGACCAGACCACAGCCAGCGGCTCCTAACACTAGGAGGGTCCAACACGAGGACATCCAGAGATGTCCCCACCACTGCTGTAGTGGGTCTCCATTAACTATTGCATGGCCGGTACCTGGCCATCAACTTCCTTCAACGTAGAGGACATATCCTCCTGGTGATCAGTATATACACACAACATTCAGTATGCACGACTGCACATGTTTCTCCCTGAGCTGCAGTGAGGAGATCAAGGGCCATGTGGTTTTGCAAAACTACCTTTCTCATCCGAGTGACCTTATCCATCAGGAGGCCCAAGGCCTGTCTGGTTGGATTCAGGGTCTGAGCAGTAGCTCCGCTAGGGCATTCACTTCTATCTCTACCTTAATGGCTCCATCCCAGGGGGAAAGATGGCTGCCAGGTAGAATCACCACGGAGTCTGTTTCACCTGGTGCCAGCGGGAGAACACGGCATCCCAGGTATGTGGTTTCTGGGTAAAGGTGGGGAGGACCTTCCCCAGGACATATAGCCATCCTCGTGTGCACCTTCCTGTCGAATGAGCGGGAAGATAAAGCCACCCATACGGGGCGGTGCCCTGCTAGCCAACATTGGGCTTTTCATGTAGGTAACCAGACAGAGAGGTCCTTAAACACGGCCCAGTTATCAGTGCAGACGTGCAAAGGGGACGGCTCGTGCACGATTCAGCCCACTGGTGGCGCTGTCCCTGCCTCGTGTGGAACCACGTTTCATTATAATTCGTACTTCCCCAGGAGGGAGTCTCCGTCCTTCAAGGTCCAGCTCTCTGTCCTGGACAGCTACTACCATGCAACGGGCTGAGCGGCTGCGACCGGACCCGTCAGCACACCATGCCTGCACTGGAGGGGGACTCCGTCCTTCAAGGCACGGGCTCTCTCCCCAGGTATTACCGTGGTCTGAGGGTCAGTATCAGACACAAATTCAACAGGACCCAGCACTGTCTGCAACTCGGCAGTCAAAGGGCTGGAGCTGAACTCTGCTGTTGCTCCAAGCAAGCTCCCCACCTCGCCCCAGTGGGTGTCTGGGCCACCCCTGATCGTGGGCTGGTTCTCCATGGCCTCGCCCACCCTGCCATGGGGTCCGTGGTGCGCACTGGCGCCTCAGACTGCCCAGTGATGGCTTCACAGCCCTGAGGGGCGGCGTACACAGCCGCCAGCTGCTTTTCCACCAAGGAGTAGCGCTCCTGGGGACCCTACCAAGTCTGGGACCAAAACCCAATAGGGACCCGCCGCCTATGCTGGCGCTGCCACGAACCCCAGCCCATCCCGCTTGAGTCGACGGTCACAGCGAGGTCAAACGGCTGCGAGCGGTCTACTCCTTGCAGCATCTGGGCCC